>SCLH01000431.1:269514-299371 GCA_004367855.1 Oikopleura vanhoeffeni | reverse complement strand
TATCAGATTACTGTTAAATCACAATTCACCGCGGAGAGTTGTTCTTCAAGATGCAAAATTTTTTGGGATATCAGCTCTGCCAGTTTATCCAAAAATAGCTTCGTAAAGTGTGAAAATCAGCGACACCCACACCCTTAAGAGGGAACTATAAGAAAAATTTCTAAGAAAAGTGCTTCGATTTTTTGAAAGTTTGTTTAAAAAAAGTCAATAAAACACTGATCCGGAAGTTCAATTACGTAATAAAATTAACGCGGAAATTTCGAAAAAAATATTTAATTTTGTCGGTAGTACACTCTGTTATCAGTCAAAATAAATTTGGAGCAATATGATTGCCCCAAAGGCCTAATCAATCCAGCGACCAGTACGTCCTTAAATTGAACACTCATTTGTTTTCTAAGTCAACAAACAATGATGAAAATTAATGTTGCATTTTTGATGCTATTTATGATCCGATCCCTCAGAAAAATTAAAAAATTGACCCACAGAAAAATTATTTATTTTTTATGTATTTAAACATCAAATTTAAAAAGTTGAAGGGCCTACAGCTTAAATTGTAAATGTCCAATTAGAAAAAAAGGTTCGATTATTTTCTGAAAGATACGATCAAAAACTATTTAGGCCGACAGCTTTCAAGATTACAAATTTAATGTCGAACGGCCTTTTAATTCTACAGTTTTTAAAAAGTGCATATTTCGTCTTTTCAGATTTTCATTTTCAAGCTGAGTTATTTAAATCAAAGTTACAGGATAATACTGTAATCAATGACTGAACTATTTACAAAAGAGCCATTAATTTGTAACCAAAATAGTAAAAAAAAACATCGAAGGAAGTTTTGAAATTGATAAAATTTTGTTTTTATGAACTTAAAAATTTTGTATTCACCATTCTGTGATTTAATCTTGAAATTCTATATGAGGCATACGGTATGCCGCATACCGATAACGATGCTAGAGTTCATATATAAACTTTTTTTTGTTGAAGTACTATTTTTGGACAAGCATCGCTTGATATTACGTAATTTCCGATAATACGGAATGTATATCCTATTCCGAGTACTGTAGATCAAAATTGCCTAGGTAAAAATACAAACCAATTGTGTGTTCAATTCAGGGATTTGATTGGTTGGTTGGCCCGTCTCACTCTCGTTTGTATTTGGTTTGTATTTTTACCTTGTAATTTTTACCTTGTAATTGGTTTGTATTTTTACCTAGGCATTTTTGATCTACTGTACTCGGAATAGGATATCATAGGCTACTCCACTTTATTTTTATTTCATTTGCCCTTAGAAAGTGGGTTTTGGTTGAATTTAATATGATCAACATTTACGTAATCATCACTCGATTTGTGTTCCGAAATGATTTTTCACCAGAATATTTTTTTTTAAATGAACTCGGGCATCGTTATCGATATAATCTACTGACGAAGTTGATTGTTAAATGAAAAAAATGAATCTCGCCTTGTTCTTTCAACTAATCATTATTAATATAACTTATATATTATATAAGCCATTCTCGCAAAAATTGTTATATGTTAAGGTAATTACAAAGATGTATTTGAAGACGTTTTTCAGGACTTTCAAAGAAGCTGACTTTCATTACGGTATCTCTACCAGAAGCAAAAAAATGTTTTCGAAGACCAAGTGTGTCAATTGACACATTAATTGATCTGGGATTAAATGACATTTGTTAAACTAGTGTTTGACAGTCTCAGACTTAAGATATTACTGATGGTGATTGTATAATCTTTCAGGGCTTATTAAGCGTGTTAATCGACGTTAATATTAAGCGTCGAAATCGACCACTGAAGTAAAACTATTTAAATCACGTTTTTGAATCAATTTTAATATTCTAGAATTCAGGAGGTACAGTACCTCAGGAACTCCTCATTTGAAAACAGGAATTTGTGTTTTTTGAGGGCAAATATCTCAAAGACTACACATTGTGGAACCCAATAGTTAAATACAATGTGATATTTAATCGAAAATACAATATCTTGAAACATTATTAAAAAGCCTATTTCTCCGTGAGTTTTAAAGGTAGTTTTAAAGGTAGGAAAATTATTTGTAGCTTTTATTAACAACAAAATACGTACGCAGTTCCTGTGTTGCAGGTCTATTACTATCGTTTTCAAAATTTTGTAATAAATTCGCTTCAGAATAGCCAAATAACGTTTTTTGAGCGGATTTTGATGGTACAAGAACTGTGAAGCTCAAAAGCCAGTGAGTTCGTTGAGAGCTGTTAATATCGAAACCTAAATTTTGATGATTTTTTATCTTCCGAAACTGTACTTCTTATTGCTGAAAATCCATAAATCTTGATGAAAATGCTTAAAATCAAGACAAGATATTTTTAAAATGATTAAACAGTACCTTCCTAACGCTGTATTGGGATGAAAATACCACCAACTTATTTCAAATTATCCATATTTCAAGGAAAAAAAATATAATAATAATTAAATTCTGATGTTTTTTGTTTGAGCCTCAATTCATGACGTTGCGCGGCGACGCTGGGTACAAGCTATTACTCATCGTCTCGAAGTTTTCTGAATTACTCGTTGAAGAAATTTTCGTAGGCAGTTCAAAATCACACCGTGTGATGGTAACGAGTTAAAATGACAAATGAGTCTTAGAGCATAAACTCGACATATGCAGAAAAAGGCATTTTACGTACATGTATGTTAATTTCACGCTGTTAATCAAATTTAAGTAAAAACTAATTCGAAAACCATCACTACGTAACGCGCAGAACTACTTAGGATACACGAGTCTTTACTCGAGCCTTGGAGCTCAACGGGTCGGTGACGAAGATCACGGGCTGAGGGTCATAGACCTCCAAGGGTCATAGACCTGGAGAAGTCGACCGAGTCGTGTATGCTAGTGTATGAAGCTTACATAAGTGGAAGTACTACACTAGATTCTAAGATTGCTTATTCGACCAATAGGAGGCGAATAGGGCAATCAACTGTGTATTCACTCAGATATTAAGATAACTCGGCACATCGAGAGATTCACATATCCGAGTAAGTACAGAGATAGATTTATTTAAACTGTTGAATAACTAAATAAATAAGGTTACGTATATCAAATACAAAACGTGTTGTGTCGACCATCGCAGGATAAGCATTCAAGCAAACTGTTGCAGAAGTTCACTTAGAAGGTTTATCAAGTAGACTTAGAAGTCTAAAACATATAGCAGTTCCGTCTACGTACTCACTACCGACGTAGCGTAGACCTAGACTTTACTCCTATTGTTACGCTATTATATCGATGATTGTCTCCACGAAGCAGATTCATCTTTTTATGAATTTATTTGAAGATTTCTATCCGAATAGCCAGCGTGTTCACCAGTAGTAAATTTTCACCTGATTTTGGGTCAAAATTGACCAAGCAACTTCGAAATTATAGACATTTTCTGCTTAAATTTATAATGCGTTTTGTTGTACCATATTTTTATTATTATTTTGGAAAACACTTTCGGCGATATTGGGCCTCCCCTTATACTTAAGGAGGTGGTCAACGCAAATCTGGACAAAAATGTGTTCTGAGGTTATTTTTCCTTGAACGTTCAAAACTGCATATTTTCTCCATTTGAAATCAATATGTGGTATTTTTAGAGTCTTTACCACCCTCGAAAGTACTATTTATTCAATTTCAGATATTTTAAATTATNAAACTTGAAAGTACCACCAAAATAATCGGAAGATTGACTTTTTCATGAAAATATTAGCAACTATGGGTCAATTATGTACTTAAGGGGGTGGTCGTCATAAAAGGTTATTTTTCCTAGAACGTTCGAAACTGCATATTTCTGCATTTGAAATCAATAAGTGGTATTTTTAGATTCCTTACTACCCTCGATAGTACTATTCTAGAAAATTGTCTTTTTTTGGAAATTTGATTTTGAGTTTTCAGGCATAATTTTCATCGCAGAAATATCAAAATTATATTTTCTGAAAGTGCATTGAATTCTGCGTCTGATAGGCTACCAAAATTTAATTTTGAATGAAAATTTAGAAAAAAAAAATATTTTTTCCGACAAAAATTTAATTTTGATTTGTGACTTCGACCTCTCTTGAGGACAAGTAGGAGGTTGAATCAAAATTCTTTGGGTTCAGTTTTATGAACAAGTGTTTGGCCTTTCCTTAGGTTATAATGAAAAAAATAAATTTTCAAAATAGTAACGTTTTGAAAACCCATGATTTTAAGGCTAAAATAACCGTTTTTTCTAGATTTCAAGCAATATGAATTTTTTTCAAAAATTCTTTGAGTCCAGTTTTGTGGAGATTATTGATATTGTCGTTTAAAAAAAAATAAAGTCCATACCTCTAAAACTCCGGGCTCAGTTACATTTTTAATTTTTCAAAGAGAAAATTTTCAAACGTCATTTACGGCAAAAGTGACAATCAACTTCGACCCTGACTCGACGCCTATTGACTCAAATATTTAATTTCTGGTGGTTTCATATCTTTCTTGTTTCTACATTTAGCGTGAAACCGATTACAAAACTACGTTTTTGGCCAATTTTGCGACGACCCTTAAAAGGTCATAAAAGATTAAAAATGATCACATTTCAAATGGGGTTTTTTGATCTCTGGCGCCCTTTCAGTACATAATTGATCCATAGTTGCTAATAATTTCATCAAAAAGTGGACCCTTCCGATTATTTTGAGGGTACTTACAAGTCTCTAAGATTAGATGGAACTTGAAATTGAAGGTAATTGATATACGATACACCATACGATTACACGTTGCTCCCTCTCAAAAAACCAACACCCAACTCATCGTTTATGAACTATAAGTCTATATAGGATATACGGTTACAGTCCACAACCTCTAACTGGAACACGACGATATATTATGAACAGCATATATTTTTAAAGGCTCCAAAGGCGAAATCCCAGATTTTTTTTCCAAAAATTGGTACAAATTATTATGGCGTTTGTTAACATTTTAAGACTTTAAGGCGTTTGTTACTAGATTATATTTCAAAAAGCCTAACGTGATAATAATATCATTAATAACTCACATAACTTATATATGATATTAAGCATATTAAATGAGTGATAAAAACTACCAAAATATTCTTGGCTTAATTTCACAGAGAAACAGCAAATAAAACAGTTCATGAGAAAAATCCGAAAACAGCCTTCGGATTTGCCAGAAAGTTTTTGAAGAAAAATTTCAAAGAAAAATTGGCCTGGTTCGATTCACCGAGTGATGAAAAATGAAAAAGTTGGCATAAATTTGAATTGGAATTTCGAAAGAAAGCGATCGACTCAACTCTTGCCTCATTCGAAAATGTAATTGCTTCAGGAAAATTGCTGGTCTCGATACTTTCGAAATAATGTTCAGAACTCACAAAATTTGAAAAAATATTTCGTATCAATTCGCTATCTGAACAGATTTCAGAAGCTGAAGAATCCGACAGATTTCTAAGGTAGTTTTTAATATTCGATTGACAACAATTATGTGAACAAACGGTGATAGCCACCTGTATATTTTATTTTGGGGCTTAGTATATTAAAAGATAAATGGACTTGTTACGGAAATTTTTTTTTGAATTCGATTATTCCTTTATTATTTTTGGATTTTAAGTGGTTAAAGATAATTGGCGAAACAAAAATCAAGTTTACAGACCATATTTAATCCAAGTAAGTTCAAAAATAGATATATAATATTAAATTAGACTTTTCTCTTTATTTCTTATTTGAAAAATAAAAAATTACGATTATTTTATAAACTAGAAACATCATTATTTTGGTGTTGTTCTTCTTTTGCCTAGGCGAATTGCCTAAGCCAATGATCATGCTGGAATATTCGTTTATTCGGCCAATCACAGCTCAGTATTTCTCATTTCATACTCAAAATCCCGAAAATAATCCGATTTACAAAACACAATTCCGTAAGGGCTAGATATACTGCTTAATATACTCGAAAAAAAATTTCAGGTTGCCATCACCGTTTGTTCAAAATATTGTATAATAGATAGTCCAATCTAAAAAAAAATAACACCTAAGTACAGCCCATGAAGAAATTACAAATTCCGAGGAAATGTTTGTGTGTTAGAAGAAATCAAAATTTTGACGCAATAAACAGTGGTTTTAGCGGTTTAGAAATTCGTAACAAGAAAAAACAAAAAACATTCTATAACAAGTTTTTTTTCAAAAAAATGAGACAAAACTGCCTGATGTATTTGACTTTTGTAATATAAATTATGTTATACACAAAACTTCTTCATTTACCAACGAATTTGACCACAAAATAAAGCAATTTTAATATGCAATGTAGCTTGTAAGCAAATTATAGGGGTTATCTCTAACTGGAACACTTCCTCTAACTGGAACGCTTTTTTTTAGGTCGGTAAGTGTTCCAGTTAGAGGTTGTGGACTGTATTGAAAAGTACTCAAATTACGTCAAAAACATTTGTTGATGAACTTCAAACGTTTTTAAGACTTTTTTCTTATTACACCAAAGTCCGAATAAAATCACGTGACGAAATAATCCAAAAATAAGGTTTGAGATATGTCATAAATAAATCCTTATTTCTTGAAAAATAAGATCACGTGACCTTTTTGGACAATATCATTATGTTAAAACTCTTAAATTAGGTGTATGTCATCCCACAAATTTTTTCGATGTAATTTGAGTTCTATTTGTGTACTTGAGCCAAACCTTATTTCTTAATTTGAAGGTCACGTGATCGTTTTTGGACTTTGATGTATGGAAAAAAAGTCTTAAAAACTCCTCAAGAACATCTTCATTTATTTCAAAAAGTATTTAACCCATGGAATCACAGAAAAAAAGTTCCGCCAAGGCACCAGAGCCGATATATCGGCTCTTACTTTGGACGTAGTTTACAGAAAGCTGAAGGTAGTTGAAGCTCCAATTACTTTTGCAATAGAAAGTTGAAAGGTTATATTTTTGCATCAATCATTTCAAATTCCTAGAATTTTGATTTTTAGTTCTAGAAAATATAGTTGGAAAACCAAGGTGTAGCATATCACGTGATACGTGCTCATCGTAGTCTTCACAAATTTTATTTTATGGGTACCAACGCCTAAGTATCTGCCTACGTCACACTTAAATCCGATTAGATCTCCCTCGTTTTTTGGCGAGGACCCAACCTGAGTTCTCTCTCTCGACTCTCACCTCACCGCGTGCTCACAAACCAATACCCCAACTCATCCTGCTGCGAACAATTAAGTGCGAATAAGATATATCATCAATCAAAAGATTATTTTAAAAAAGTACAAAAAAAGATGAAAAAATCACAAATTTCTATGAAAAATGGCTAATTTTCCAAATAAAAGCAGATTCAAACACTTTTTATAATTATTTTTAATTTCATATCGTTATCAAGTGACAGTGTGGACAAATTTGGATTGATTAAATTAATTTAATAATAAATATTTTTCTTCATGGAATACTTAAGGGTATGGTGGTTCTAATTTGACATATTCTGGATTAAAATCTGCGAAACAAAGCTTTCAAGGAATATTCAGATTAGGCCATTTGTGAAACTAGCCTTTATCTTGCGTAAAAACAGTTGTCAAAAATTTTTTTGCATGCATACACTTCCCGACGACATAAAGGAGACAGGGAGACCTAAGCAAAACGGAAAATCTATCTCCTCTCAGCTTTTATTTTGCAAATAAACTTAAATTTTATATAACTGTATAAATTAGTATTTAAAACTTCTGAAGGAGCGGCTTTTGTCGATAGTGCTATCATTTTTTTTAGATATGCCGATAAACGCACCGTTTTTCGACTTTTTTCATTCGGAAAATCTATTCTCATCTAGGTTAAATTTCAAAATTCACTCAAATTTTAGCAAAAACGGTAGCTCGAAACAAATAGAAACTCTCTGAGGAGCCCGTTTTTTCAATTTCGATCCAACTCAAAAATATGAATTTTCAAGGTCAAACGGGAAAAAATTTCCGAAAAAAAAATGTGCTTCGATTTTTATCGTAAAGTAAGGCCTCAAAAGACAAGCTTGGAGAAACCACTGAATAGAAGAAGTTGTGTAAGTCAAGCCGAAATTTTGAAGTTTTAGTCGTTCAAATAAAAACATGCGTTATTTGTAGTTAATTTTTGAAAAAAATACTCAGAAAAAATCAAAAAACCCAAAAATTTCGAAATTTTTTTTGTTCTAATTGGGTTGTTTTGTGCTTCTACACAATAACGAATTGATTTGGTGCATTTTTATGACATTAATAACTGCAGAAAATGTAGGGAACCACCATACACCCTTAAGGGGATTGTGGGTGCTTCCAGTAATGTGCTGGGGAAAAATAAGGCCTTTTAAAACTCAAATATCTTTTTGTGAGAATTGAGTGAACGTTTATTTTTCCAATTGTATATTGTAGTCCGTAACCTTGAGAAGTCAAAAATTGATTCATTTTTAAAAAATTTATCACATCAACCTTTAAATGCATAAAACCTAATTGCTGGTATTTCTTTCCATTGAAGTATACCGTCATATCCACGTATCCAAAAATCACATTAATGCCGATATTATTGATCAGAAAAAAATTCTCTACAATTTAAACCAAGCATATTATAAATTCATCTTAATTCGCCGAAAATTATTTTTGAAAATTCCTTGCTATAGTTAAATATAGGCAAAATGAAGATTATTTTACAAAAAAAGTATACCTCACGAACGGCACATGCGATTTCTTTCTCTTTTTCATAAATTCTTCTCTATATCGCATTAAACTTTTAAACCAAGCTAATTTTAATAATTTTTTTATATTTCTCGCAATCACTATTTCATGCTGATTTAATGCGCGCCATTATTATATTGATTAGGCTAAAAATTGAAATATTGAAAAAGACGCAAAAATCTGAACAACTTTTCATATTGAAATATTTTCATTTAGAATTACTTTCTCTTGCGAGTTGTTTTTTTTCTTCTGAAATGATACCATATCTAGAATTATTTTCCGTTTTATGCAAGTCCGAAACGATATTTTTTGGAAATTTCTAGAATATTGGTCAAAAGTTTTCCAATTTTATTTTTGTCTGGATCTCGGTGAAAATTGATCACTAAGGGTTATTTGTTTTTGATCATCTGTCATTATTCGGGCATTTCAGTTAGCAAGCGATTTCAATGTTCTAGAAAAAAAATCCAGAAATAATTTGGTGTTTTTTTAATTGCAAACGATTCCCGAGGTGCTGGATTGGTCAGATGTAATTGAAAAAATACGAATTTGCGACCGTGGTCGAAAATAACTACTGCACCCACAATCCCCTTAAATTAAAATTTTTGAAATTTTACTTCTAAAAAATTTTACTGTTAAATGTTTTGTCACACTTCTCTAAAAACTGGATTATCTCACATTTCTATTTTGATGTCTAGTTTCGAAATAATTTCCAAGTAAAACTTCGGCGGAAAAATCTCAAAAAATCAACTCCCCGTAATATTCGAACCAAATATTCAAAAAATAAATTATATCCNGACCACATATTTTTTATATGCTCTTTGGAAAACCATATGACATGGTTTAGTGATTTTTGGTCAAAAATAATAAGAAATATTTTGAAAAATTTTCTCATTCCTTGTTCAAAAATTTTCAAACTAATTTTTTTGGAATTTTTAGCTGAAAATATTGGGAATGGCTACTTTCACTATATTTAAACATGCTTTCGTTTTGTTTCTCCGCTCCTGTTTACTCTGAATCATACTTTTTTGAATGAAAATACGGTTTGCGCGAAATAAAGTTAAGACCTCTTAGTCAATAATTAAAAAAAAATTATTTCACCGAGACTTGTTCAACTGGTAAGCGGACCTGTCGACCGTTTCAAATGTATTTCATTTAACTCATGAAAAAAAAAATTTCTTTCGATGTGCTAAAATTTCGTTTTTTTTCAAATTTTTTCAAAAATTTAAATTTTCAATTTTCACTTAAAAATCGTATGAATTAAAACTTAATACATTTTCAACGGTCGACAGGACTGTATTTTAGAGTTCCTAATCAATAGAAAATAGAAAATAATTTTTACTGTAATTTAGACACGTAACTTACAAACGCGCGTTTTTTGAGTGTTTTTTCAAAAGACGATTTATAAAGTAAAAATAATCAATTTGAAGAAATTCAGATTCAACAAAGTAAGCTGAAAAGTGGCAACTTGTGGTTGAAAAAGTTTTTATCCAAAAATTGCAAATTGACAAAAAGTTTCCCATCAAGACAAAAAAATTGAAAAAGTGCAAATCTGTCAAAATGCACCGAGGCCCTTAAGTCCTTTAGATTCTTAATTTTATAAGAAAATACGCTACACAAAAGAATAAAAAGACTAAGTGAAGACTTGTTTAAAAATAAATAATTATAACCCAAAATACTAATAAACAAACAATTATTTTTTAAATGAAGCTTTATTTCATTATATATTATTCTGTAAAAGTTCATTCGAAAAACCCGTTCTGTACCCTTAGAATGCGAATAAATCATAATAATAATTATATTTTATTTAAACATTATATTTTCTGAAACTGTATTGAATTCTGCGTCCGATGGGCTATGAAAATTATCTGTATTAAAATTAAGAAAAAAAAATATTTTTTTCCGACGAACATTTTATTTTGACATGTGACCTCTCTCGACGACAACTAAAAGGTTTTATTAAAAATTATTGAGATCAGTTTTATGTACGAGTTTTTGACCTTTGCGGTGATAATTATCGAAAAAATGAATTTTCAAAATAGTTACCTTTTCAAAACACATGATTTAAATGATAAAATAATCGTTTTTTTTCTGAATTTCAAGCGCTATAATTTTTTCTTCGAAAATTTTTTGAGATCAGTTTTGTACATGTAGATATTATTAATTCTGTCATTTGAAAAAACAAATCGAGTCTATACCTCTAAAGAAGGTGGCATATACCCGGCTGATTGGAGTCAATATAACTCGTGAAAGTAATTAGTTAGCTCAACCAGAATAAATGTATATCATTAAAATAATTTTTATCAATTTTAGCAAAATATTTTTGTCCAATTTTCATCTTTGAAATCGTAAAAATTTGAAAAAAAAATAAAAGCATTATAAATTTCCCGCATTTCGCGTCAAAAATTTTTTTTTTTTTTTTATTCAAATTTGTGAGTAAAAACCAAAAAAAAACCATAGATGCCTACATATTTTCTGACCGCTGTTTGAAAAATCATAGAATTTTAATTTTTTTTACATTTTCAGAAATATTATGAAATTTTTTAAAAATCAAGACTAAAATTTTCTATCAGTGGTTTTTGGAATTCTTCATAAAAAATCAGGCAGAATCACTTAAATTATTAATTAAATTTTCTGGTATCTATTAAATCTCCGTATGACAACAAATGGGATGGTTACGCGATTATCATTTCTAAACTATTGATGAAATTTATAACACTTGGCTGTACAACCGGTTAGTGCCATTTGGCACTCACTTTTTGAAATTTCTTGCAAAAAATTCACAATAAAATTGCGGGTGTTATAGGCGGCATTTATTTTGATAGTCAGGAAATTTTTTAATATTAAAACAGTCAAGGTAAATTTTTATCTCAAAAAGTTGTTTTTCTGACCGTCCTACTAAGAATCAGCTTTAAAATATAAACCGAAAAATTTAAAAAATCCGAAAAAAGTTTTTGAAAAATTTCAAGTGCAAAATTTTTGCTAGAGAAAATTTATTTAAGAAAAAAATTTATTTGCGTTTTTAATGCAATTTAAAACTAAAATTTTGACCCGCGTTTTTTACACGCCACTTGAACCCACAATGTGGGGCCCACATGGTTTGCAAACTTTGCCCTTCCAATTATCTCTATCTGAAATAAGGTGCAATTAAGAATAAATTTAAAATGCGGGATTGATGAAAGATAAAGAAAAGATTTAAGTTATTGAGTCTTCGATCATGAAAATGGCTTTCAGACACGTAATAAATAATGAGATGTCACAAACTTAAGTCTAAAATTCAGTTTTTCTCAAGGTTTTCTTGTATTTTCAAAGAGTAAAAAAGCATCTTTAAATATAGCTAACATATGGGGTTATACGTCGATGATTTGCAGTTTTAAATAGCTCAATAATCTTTTGGCAATAGTACCGTGACTCATCAGCCGGGCGCCCCCGGACTAGTGATTAAATACAGAAAAAAAAACTTACTTGTACACGCAGAACACATTCCACAATTTACATTGTAGGTGAAAAACTTAAAACACTAGATTGTTGTATCAGTTAAATTGATTCAGTTTAAAAAGTGTCGATCTATAATCCTTCTTCTGAGGTTTATTTTCTAATACATTTTATTTATTGAATAATTCATTGTGTGGAAATGTGTTTTGTGTTATTCAGGAAGTTGTATAGTCCTGGAAATTAATCGTGCCAGATGAATCATTTTTAGAACAAAACCGATTGTTTTTCAAAAATGTTCCAAGAATACACAAAATTAAATATTTGTAATAAAATTAGAAATTTTGCTGGAAAATTTTCGAAGGAATTTAATCAGAAATGTGATTTTGTCCAATTAATTTAACAAACAGTAATTGTCTGCCTGACTGAAACAACATCAAACTTCAAAAATGATTTTGGACCTGAGAATGGCAAAATTCTAATTTGGTATTTATTTTTCAAAATCAATTTCAAAGCACTTTTCTCATCACAAGGAATTTCTTATAATTAGAATGAATCAAGAAGCCTATCAATAATAAGGTTCACCGATATAAAAATACGTATCTCTATTCACACTTTTGTTAACTATCCCGGCCGATAGAAAGTAGTGTGTTTTCAAAGTAGTAAGCCGGGATATTAACAAAGTGGAATAAGGGATATAATACAACAATTACATATAATAAAACAACGTATACAGGGGGGCGATATCGCCAGCCAAATATCGACAATTTGCCAATATCGCCAAAAAAACCTACGCAATCACGGTTCTTATATAAAATTCTTCCAGTGCCAATATCGCCAAAATACCAATATATCGCTGATATCGCCGAAATTGGTTGATATTTCTTATACAAATAACTTTTGTGCGTCATGAATGACGTCATTTTTAAAGATTGAAATTACAAAATTACTTTTTTGAACTTTGGCTGATAACCTATGTCGGAGTACTTAATTTCACGCATTTGGGTGATTAACTTGATTTTAAGCTGATTGTAAAACATCGTTAAATTGAACAAAACGTTCGACAAATCATATCACGGACTTCCTTGGTTGTTATTAGTAGATTTTTAGCCATTGTTTTGTTAAATAATTCGCGTTTGCAAACAATTATCCGATTTAATTCTGGATAGCTCAAACTGAGCACAAATATGTTGCAATAAAATAAAAAATGGTTCACAGATTATTTTTTCTTTTTTTAGGTTACTGAAATTACTTTAGCAATTAGTTTTTCTTCAAAATTAGGAAGTGATGTCGATCGGACCAATTTTTCTATGTTTTATTATAACAGACTATGTGCTTCAGTTTGAGTTTCACGAATGAATAGATGAGTTGTTTCAAATGCGAATTAAATGAAAATTTTGGTTAAAATCTAGTAAAACGTCCAGGAAGTTCGTATTGTATCGAATATTAGTCACTTTCGTAGACACTTTGAGCATCAGAGAACTAAAGATCGTGTGAATTTCATTGGTCATTAACACATTGATCTTGTGATAACTTATACGGGACCAAGTGTATATCAGATTCGATATCACGTCCATTTCCAACGCCTACGCGTTTTTCAATTTTGAACGAAAAATGCCATTTGTGTCTCTCCCAAATCACGAACAGAGTGCCAATATCACCGAAACTGCTCCCAGTAAAATATATCGACAGATAATCCCAAACCCGTTCTACAAACTCGGTTTCGTGGTCTGGATAACTGTACTCAGTCTAAAAAGGTATGTGAACTGTAGGGCAAATCGTGGCTTGATTAAAAAAATGCCTTGCAATAATTTTTGACGCAATAAACATTGTTCCGTAAATATCTGCTTAAAATAATTTTTTGACTGCATTGTATCGACAAAGTTGCTCAGATAATGCTGAGCAGGACATTGTTCCGCTGATAAGGAAAACAAAAAAGTTTTACCAAGGAGTTTCCTATCAAATTGAATTAAATTAACCATAGTGTTATTAAATTATTATTATTAAGACTAATAAATTAATGATTTTTTCGATACAATTTAGGAAAACCTCAGCAGGCTGACTTATTTTATGACAAAGTCTTCTAAGACGGTATCTGGGTCGATTTTTGCATTAAACGTTTATTTATAATTATATAGTTTTAATATTGTTTTATTATTTTTAACAATAAACTTAGCCAAAGTAATATAATTGGGAATTGATTTTATATCCAGATGTTTGTTGGCTAAGAACAGTATTGTTTCGCTGGAAATATCTACACCGAGTTTGATTTTTACGTATATTCATATCCACTATGAGATATTGCGTGGGCGAGGAAAGCACACTGTATTTAGAACTAGCTGTATGACCAATTATTAAAAAAATCTTGGGTCATGGCCCATGAGCCCATTCAGGAGCCGCAAGAAACGGGCGTAAAATCGGTTTTAAACTCATAAAATTATTGGCGACTTGATTATAAGTGACGGTAATTTAGTGACTTGTGACAGTTTTCTGAACCGAAAATTTTCAAAAATGAAAAAATAAAGTTTTTAACTCAGGAAAAATTCCGTTTTAAACTTAAATTGGACGATTAAGGTAGGTGCCAGTACCAGCTTGACCGCGTGAGTTTATCATTATCGAACACATATATAATTTCAATCGATTTAAGACCGCAAACAAATCGTATGCTGGCCTTTTTTGTTACAAGATTTCGATACATGATAAGTGGCAATGCGGCCTTTATCGTTGCAGCCAGAAAACGCCCGTCAGTTGAGGAGTGAGCATCACCCGCGAAGAAAAACAACAAGACTCCCAGACAACTCACGTCATTTGAACGGATGCGTTACGCGAGGAATATGATTGGCTGGTCATCTTAATTGTAGGGGTCACTCTTCCCGGCTTTTGTTGCGGGGAGTTCCCGTTTCCATCATTTTTTTGTGCGGGAACTCGATGTTGCGAGTTCCGTTTCCTTAATTTTTTGCGCGAGAAACCAGCTGGTTTGGATTTTTGTGTTTATGTTTATATTTGATTATTTACTATTTGATTTATTGATATATCTGTCCGATGTAAGCCTTTCCAAGTCAATTGTTCACCTATGATGAATCTGTTTACATAATCAGAGGAATTTAATATTTGTATCATTTTGGGACATCCAGTGCTGACCACAGGCCGTGTATTCTCTAAAAACCTCATCTGGTTGTAAAAAGTTTATCACTACGTCCACAATCTATAGAAAGTGACCCAATGAAAATCACTGGATTCTCGAATGCGGCCGATAAACTAGCTGGGATTACTCGATAGTGACATAGTGATAATTTTACGACAGGCAGGATTTTAGATTATATTTATTAGCTTATATTCAAGAATTGATTCATCCTTCTTATCTAAATTCCGTTCGGTCTCAGACATCTTCAAGCTTCATTCAAGACTGAGCCTCGTGAAAAGGAAACCGTTTGATCAGAAATTACAACTCAGAAAGAAAAAAAATCCTGCTAAATTAAATCGAAATATAAATGTTCTCTGGAATTAAAAATTTCATTCGATCAATCTGAAGTTAAATCCCTTGAGAATTAGTAAAACTGAACACAACCGATTAAGAATTCAAAATAACAAGAAAAGTATCAAGAAATATTGATTTATCAAATATTTGCACAAAAAATTAACATTTTCGTCAAATCATTACTCAGATGAATTATGTTCGATATCACCCAAATTGGAATTTTACAATTACGAAGAGTGTTTATCAGAAAACACTGGTAATTTATTAAAAAGATTGGCTTGTTCTGACTCTGGCGGAACTTTTTTTTCTGTGCTCACACGGGTTAAGGAAATTTTTTAATGTGCAGAATTTTGAAATTATTTTTTAGCGCATAACACCCAAAAATGGCTGAAGTTTATTAATATCGTCTTATAGAAATATTCTAAACTCAGGTTTAGTTTGAAATGGATGTACAATGAGAAGTAGTTCTTTTAATTTTTACAGATACTCAGTTATGCTAAAAAAATAATAATATGATCGTTTGCAAGAATGAAAACTTTTATTGAAGATAAAAAGTAAATAAAAATTTTCACTTTTTTTTCATATTGCTCTGAAAAATGTACCAATCTGCCAGACTTATGCCACCCCCCCTCTTAAACTCAGGGCTAAGTTACACTTTTAATTTTTTAAAAAGAAAATTTCCGAACGTCATTTCCGGCGGAAGTGATAATCAGTGATCATCAGTTTGACCTTGACTTGACGCCTATTGACTCAAATATTGTATTTTTGGTTGTTTCATATATTTTTCTTGTACCTACATTCAGTGTGCAACTGATTACAAAACTACGTTTTTGGTCAATTTTGCGTTCACCACCCCCATAATATAAATTTAATTCAGATTTAGTAAAAAGGTAGTGGGTAAAATGTCAAATCATTCATCTCCTAAAATGAGTTCAAAATGAAAGAGATTATTAACTTCAATTTCACTCATTAAATCGATCAAACTTTCATTAAAAAGTTAATTTTCAAAATTAGAAAAATCTGTTTTACGTCAAGCGGAATGACAAAGTTTTACAGGAGAGTTTTTTGCTCTTCAAAATGTCTTATTTAAAATTAAACGCAATTAAGATAAAATTGAAAATGTCGCGATTGAAGGGAGATAAAAAAGATGATTTTTATTGAGTCTTTAGACATGAAAAAAAATTTATGACGTAATACGCCATAATAGGCCTTCAACTTCACTCTTTAATAAGCTAGTTTTATAATCACGATATTTAACACTTGTTTTGTGCACAAAAAGCGCTAAAGGAACAGCACTCATATTTAGATTAGCGCACCTGGTGTTCATAATCAACCCATTGTTTGTTATTTTTTGATTGAAAATTGAGTATGCATTTTTGATCGACTGTTTTAAATGCCCTTTTCGCTCTGATGAGTGCATAGGCGGAAATTGTCAATACAAATAAAATAAAAATTTATCAAAAACATAAAATTTATTTTATTTTTTATTTTCCGTTTGTTTTGACTCAACACAGTTGAGTGACTCAACTTGAGTCAATGGTTACTACAAAATTTCAATATAAAATTGTATGGTTCTTAACTTTTGAATTTCTAATAAATCATCTTTCAAATTAGAACATAGAATTTCAATCGCAGAAAGTGCAATAGAAATAGTTTGGCCACTGTGCTTTCTGATGATAGTTTTTTGCTTACGGAAGGTGATTTTTTGATATGTTCTAGAAAATCACGAATTAAAATGATCTAGGCAAAAAAATTTAAATCTCACTAGGAAAGTGTTCAAAACCGAAAACCCGCTTTTTAAATCGCCTATATTTTGGCTTGAATTTTCGAAATTAATTACCGAATAATTTCAAGCCAAATGATAGGCAATTTTTTTTTGAAAAATCTTGATTTTTGGAAGACGGGACATCATTTTTCCAAAAAAATTTCTGGGTAAAAAAAATTTCAGCTGGTCGATTGTTGCCGTTTCTTAATTGGTATATCCATCTATCACACTTTTGTTACGTTTTGGTTCCTCCTACTTAAAAATTCACTACGTTAGCTAATCAGGGACCAAAACGTAACAAAAATGTGATAAAGGGATATGTTATTGCAATAAATTAAAACAGAAGGTATTTGCGACATAAATTATTTCACATTATATTCTTTGTTGTAATAGTTTTTTCGTCAAACTGGTGAAGTTTTTGCTGCCAAAAATTTAATAGGAAAAATTAGGAGACTAATAAGCGATCAAAAAATTGGCTCATTCAATTTATATATGAACATGATTTTAATTGAAAATCTAAATTGAGTGTACAGATAGACACGGAGAGAAATTTAAAAACTCGTACTTCAACCGGCCGGGGTAAAAAACGCGGGCCAAACGCGGGCCAATGAAAAAAATCGTGCGACTTATTGGTGCACGACTGATGAAGAATTTATTTCAGAGGCGCTTTTTCAACTTAAAAATAATAATCTTAAAAATATCAAAATTTTGTACTTTAGTATATACTGGTTTTTCTTGAAGAAAACCCAATTGAATTTAGTCATTAATTTTAGTTTTAAAATGTTATATTTTCCGGATATTTTAGTTGAAAAACGGAGATCTCTTGTCACTGATCCGATGCCAGATTTCCTTCTAATTTTCTGAATAAGTTATTAATGAAGCGCTTCTAGAAAACTGTTTTAGTGCCTATTCTTTTATTTTCACTATATAAAATAGCACATATATTTTTTTCAAAAAAATTGCCGTCCGAGTATAAACATCGTGGCTCAAATTTCGATATTTTTGCCGTCCTACGTTGACGTCCTACTAAAATCAGCTTTAAAATATAAACCGAAAAATTTAAAAAATCCGAAAAAAAGTTTTTGAAAATTTCAAGTGCAAAAATTTTTGCTAGAGAAAATTTATTTAAAAAAAAATTTATTTGCGTTTTTATGCAATTTTAAAACTAAAAATTTTGACCCGCGCTTTTTACCGCCACTTGAACCCCACAATGTGGGGCCCACATGGTTTGCAAACTTTGCCCTTCCAATTATCTCTATCTGAAATAAGGTGCAATTAAGAATAAATTTAAAATGTCGGGATTGATGAAAGATAAAGAAAAGATTTTAGTTATTGAGTCTTCGATCATGAAAATGGCTTTCAGACACGTAATAAATAATGAGATGTCACAAACTTAAGTCTAAAATTCAGTTTTCTCAAGGTTTTCTTGTATTTTCAAAGAGTAAAAAAGCATCTTTAAATATAGCTTAACATATGGGGTTATACGTCGATGATTTGCAGTTTTTAAATAGCTCAATAATCTTTTGGCAATAGTATCGTGACTCATCAGCCGCGGCGCTAGTGATTAAATACAGAAAAAAAATACTTACTTGTACACGCAGAACACATTACACAATTTACATTGTAGGTGAAAAACTTAAAACACAAGATTGTTGTATCAGTTAAATTGATTCAGTTTAAAAGTTTTCGCATCTATAATCCTTCTTCTGAGGTTTATTTTCTAAATACATTTATTTATTGAATAAATTCATTTGGTGGAAATGTGTTCGTGTTATTCAAGGAAGTTGTATAGTCTGGAAATTAATCGTGCCGGATGAATTCATTTTTAAACAAAACCGTTGTTTTTCACTAAAATGTTCCAAAGAATTACACAAAATTAAAATAATTTGAATAAAAATTAGAAATTTTTCTGGAAAATTTTCGAAGGAATTTTAATCAGAAAATGTGATTTTGTTAATTAATTTAACAAACGTGTAATTGTCTGCCTGACTGAAACAACCATCAAAACTTCAAAAATAATTTTGGACCTGAGAAATGGCAAAATTCTAATTTGGTATTTATTTTTCAAAATCAATTTCAAAGCAATTTTTCTCAAAATCACAAGGAATTTCTTATAATTATAATGAATCAAAAGCCTATCAATAATAAGGTTCACCGATATAAAAATAACGTATATAATACAACAATTACATATAATAAAACAACGTATACAGGGGGGCGATATCGCCAGCCAAATATCGACGAATTTGCCAATATCGCCAAAAAAACCTACGCAATCACGGTTCTTATATAAAATTCTTCCAGTGCCAATATCGCGAAAATTACCAATATCGCTGATATCGCCGAAATTGGTTGATATTTCTATTACAAATAACTTTTGTGCGTCATGAATGACGTCATTTTTAAAGATTTAAATTACAAAATTTACTTTTTTGAACTTTGGCTTGATAACCTATGTCGGAGTACTTTATTTCACGCATTTGGTGATTAACTTGATTTTAAGCTATTGTAAAACATCTTAAATTGAACAAACCGTTCGACAAATCTATTACGGGACTTCCTGGTCGTTATTTAGTAGATTTTTAGCCATTTTTTTTAAATAATTCGGCGTTTGCAAACAACTTATCCGATTTAATTCCTGGATAGCTCAAACTGAGCACAAATATAGTTGCAAATAAAATAAAAACAAATCGGTTCAACAGATTATTTTTTCTTATTTTTAGGTTACTGAAATTATTTAGCAATTAGTTTTTCTTCAAAAATTAGGAAGTGATGGTCGGATTCGGACCAATTTTTCTATTTTATTATTAACAGGATATTTGTGCTTAGTTTGAGTTTTCAACGAATGAAATCAGATGAGTTGTTTCCAAATGCGGAATTAAATAAAAATTTTGGTTAAAAATCTAGTAAAAAACGACCAGGAAGTTCCGTAATTGATATCGAATATTATGCTCACTGGTTCCGTAGAACTTTGACATCAGAGAACTAAAGAATCGTGTGATTTCATTGGTCATTACACATTGACTCTTGTATAACTTATACGGGACCAGTTAGTATAATCTTCGATATCACGTCATTTCCAACGCCTACGCGTTTTTCATTTTGAACGAAAAATGTATTTTTGTCTCCATCCCAAATCACCGAAAGTGCCAATATCACCGAAACTGCTCCATGTAAAATATATATCGAAGATAACACCCAAAAGTTCTAAACTCGGTTTCGTGGTCTTGATAACTTACTCAGTCTAAAAAGGTAAGTGACGTAGGCAAATCGTGGTTGATTTAAAAAAATGCCTTGCAATAATTTTTGACGCAATAACATTGTCCGGTAAAATTATCTGCTTAAAAATTATTTTTGACTGCATTGTAATTCGAAAAAGTTGCTCAGATAATGTCTGACAGACATTGTTCTCAGATATAGGAAACATAAAAAAAGTTTTACCAAGAAGTTTCCTATCAAATTGAATTAAAATTAACATAGTGTTATTAATTATTATTATTAAGACTTAATAAAATAATGATTTATTTTCGATACAAATTTAGAAAACCTTCAGCAGCTGACTTATTATTAATGACAAAGTCTTCTAGACGGTATTCTGGGTCGATTTTTGCATAAACTTTTATTTATAATTAATAAGTTTTAATATTTTTATTATGTTTTAAAAAAACTTAGCCAAAGTAATTAATTGGTAATGATTTTATAATCCAGATTTTTTTGGCTAAGAAAGTATTTTTTTCGCTGGAAATATCTACAACCGAGTTTGATTTTTACGTATATTCATATCCACTATGAGACATGCGTGGGCGGAGGAAAACAACTGTATTTAGCTTAGCTGTATGAAAATTAATTAAAAAAATCTTGGGTCCATGGCCCATGAGCCATTCATAGAGTCAGAAACGGGCGTAAAATCGGATTTTAAACTCATAAAATTATTAGCGATTGATTATAAGTGACGGTAATTTAGTGACTTGTGCAGATTTTTGAAGAAAATTTTCAAAAATGAAAAAAATTAAAAGTTTTTACTCAGGAAAATTCCGTTTTAAACTTTAAATTGACGATTTAAGTAGGTGCTCGTACCAGCTTGACCGTGAGCTTATGCTTATCGAACAGCATATATAATTTCAAGTCGATTAAGACGCAAACAAAATCGTATGCATGGCCTTTTTTGTTACAGATTTCGATAATGATAAGTGGCAATGACGCTTTTATCGTTGCAGCCAAAAACGCCCGTCATTTGAGGAGTGAGAATCTACCCGCGAAGAAAAAACAACAAACTCCCCAGACAAATCACGTCAATTTGAACGATGCGTTACGCGAGAATATGATTGGCTGGTCATCTTAATTGATAGGGGGTCACTCTTCCCGCTTTTGTGCGGGGAGTTCCCGTTTCCATTTTTTGTGCGGGAACTCGATGTTTGACGAGTTCCCGTTTCCATTTTTGCGCGAGAACCAGCTTGGATTTTTTTTGTTTATACTTGATTATTTAAATATTGATTATTGATAAATATCTGTCCGATTGATAAGCTTTCCAAGTCAGATTGTTCATTGATGAATCTGTTTACATAATCAGAAAATTTTATTTTCATTTTTGAATAGGTGACCACGGCCGTGTATATCTAAAACCTCATCTGGTTGTAAAAATTTATCACTACGTCACAAATATAGAAAGTGACCAATGAAATCACTGGATTCTCGAAAAATGGCCGATAAAAATACTGGATTACTCTATAGTGACATAGTGATAAATTTTTACGACAGGCAGGATTTTAGAATTATATATATTTATAGCTTATATCAAGAATGATTCATCTTCTTATCTAAATTCCGTTCGGTTCAGACATCTTCAAGTTCATCAAGACTGAGCCTCGTGAAAAAGAAACCGTTTGATAAGAATATACAACTCAAAAGAAAAAAATTGTAAATTAAATCGGAAATATAAATGTTCTCGTTGAATTAAAAAATTTCATTCGATCATCTGAAGTTAAATTTGAGAATTAGGTAAAACTGAACAAACAACCGATAGAATTCAAAATAACAAGAAAAGTATCAAGAAATTTGATTATCAAATATTTGCAGCAAAAAATTAACATTTCGTCAAATCTTACTCAGAATGGAATTATTCGATAATCAAAATTAAATTTCAATACAAAGTTATCAGAAAACATTGCTAATTTAATTAAAAAAGATTGGCTGTCTGACTCAAAAATTTGAATTTTATTCAGAAATGAAAAATGTATTTCAACCTGAAACCATCAATTTTCGATTATAAATCATTAAAATAAAAACAATTTTAATTAATAACTACTTTTGTTCATTTAAAAAATAAATTTTCAATTATTCACTCATTTTGGTTTTACAAAAGTTTATTTTTTAAATGAAGTCTCCACTGAAACAGCGAAATAAATTATTTTTACAGGTTAAATCTGACTTTCCGTTGAAAAATGCTATTTTAATATCTATTTTAAAGTAAAAATTTCAAATGTAACATCTGAGAATTTAAATTGAACTTCGAATAAACAGACTATATTAAAAATAAAATAATTGATTTTCTAACAAATTTAAATTTTTAAAATATATCTTCCCATTTTCACGAAAACAATGAATAAACAAAATTCTAATTTTTTTTGTATTTAATGTTTAACTTTTTGAATTATTGAACAAAGATATTTTTTATATAAATTGCTCTTATAACATAGACTATGTTTTAAAAATTTCATCTTTCATATCCACATTAAGTGTTTATTGTGCCAATTTTCAAAATCAACTTATTTGTAGAATCGAATTCTCAAAATGTCCGGATGTCCGGACTCTGGAGATCTAATACTATAATTTTAGTTATAGAATGTGTAAACGATTTTCAATAAAAACCAATCTGAATAAAATTGTCAAAAGCAACAAATCAACAAGCATTTCCAATTGTTTGAAAAAAAAATAAAATCAAATTTTCGAGTGAAATTTTAATGTACTGTTCGTTATAATCCATTGAATAAATTACATCAACTTTAAAATATCCAATAAGAAAAAAACGTGGTATACGCAATAAAGACGAAGACCAAGTCAAATAGGACGATGATAAATATTTTTGATAAGCTTCTGATCAAGATTTTTTCAACATTACCGCTCTATCATTCCTGTCTGAAGTGAATACACTCCAAATCAAATCTGATTGATACCACGTTTATATCTTATAAGATAAAATCGGTGTGAAAACCCTACCATTCTTGATATATTTATGAAGTTTAAAATTTCTTATATTTGCCTCCTTATGTACAAAATTTTAATTCAATTTAATTATAGTGACCCTATCGCCTAAACAGCATCTATTTCAATTATGATTCTTGAGCATTCGGACTTCATAAAATGCAATATTAAAAACGCTTTGGGTTGTTTTTATCAAGAGTTATTACTGATCTTCCCCGGATAAAGATACATTTTTCGTCCAAGCACGAAATGTGTATGGTTGCCTAAACAACGTCTTTTTGTTTACAACGTAAATTTCAGCATTTTTAGTTGTATTTTAAGAATAATAAAACACATTTTAGTCACTGTAAATTTGCCATATTGGCCCACCCATCTGATTTTGATAATTACCTGTGAGTTGAATACTGGTCATCACACAGATAATTTTAATTTCCTTCCACTTGTATTCCATTCAAAATAATTCTGAACCTAAAGTATTTTTAGTAAGTATTTGTTTTTTTCAATTCACAGTTAAAAAATATCCTAGATGATTCATAATAGAATTTTGATTAAATATACAATATTCACTTTTTTCAATTTCATACCCTAGAGAATTAGGTAAATTTTCAAAACAAACTTTGAAGTGGGACCTCTCCAAAGTTGATTCGAACGGCACACATTTCAAAGGGAATGTTAGTTTGGAAAATTTAATTCCGATGGAGTTATGTTCTCGCGTATGCATCTTCAATTTTCAGGAGTGTAGGTTTTTGTCCAGCTCTCTGTATTCAAATTCATTCATATTCGAATGGAAATTGAAAATATTTAATTTCAATAATCAAATTGTACGTCTAGAACATTTTTTATAGTTAAAAAAAAATGAATCATAATCAAAAGCTGAAGTTTCATTTAATATCTTTTTTTGCGGGAACCGCTGTTTGCGAGTCTCAGTTTCCATTTTCTGTGCGGACAACTCGCTGTTGGCGAGTTCCCGTTTCCATTTTTTGTGCGGAAACCGCCTGTTTGACGATTCCCGTCGAAAAACACAAAGCAGGAAACCCGCCAAAATCGAGTTCTCCGTTTTCCAGAGCGGGAAGAGTGCCCGAGACACCCTTAATAAGCCGATTCATTGGTTTATTCTTACATAAACTTGCTGATTGGCTGCAATATCCCGCAATAATTTCGAGGTTAGTTTTTGACACCAATTGCAGATTAATTTCACAATGTCGCGGTTTCCATGTACTTTGTGGTGATCAAATGGTAAATGTCATGAAAATAGCAAAGTGAATCTTAAAATTGTCAATAAGATTTTATGAAATTAATTTTTGATTTCAAAATATTAAGTTGATTTTTAATTTTATATTTATCGAAAATTTGAAATGAACCTAGTTTAATTCAAAATGGGTTTTTTTGTCCCATATAGCTCTTTGTCTATTTTATTTGTTTAAAAGGTAAATTTAATACATTTGCATATACATTTCGACAAAAGTTTGTCATCATCAGACTGATGACATCAGTGCTAAGTAATAAAGTACAAAATGTTTTAACCGAACGTTTTAGGTGCCCACTTTGTTGAAAAACTTTAAAATACATTTTATATTCTACTGTATCACACTTCTTTCTAGTTATATCAATTCCTACGGAACTCCATCATCAAAACGTTTACTATCTCTATAGCGAGTGTTCAATCGCCACTGATGTGTCTAAGTGATTGTCTTTAGGTTGCTTGAGTGATTACACACCGATCAAAAATAAAGGCGGTCCCAATATCAANAAATATATTCTAGATATTCAATAATAAATTTTGAATTAATATTCACAATATATCACTTTTTTCATTTTCATACCTAGAGAATTAGTAAATTTAACACTTGAAGTTGGGACCTCCAAAGTTGATTCGAACGCACACATTTCAAAGGGAATGTAGTTTGGAAAATTTAATTCCGATGGAGTTGATGTTCTCGCGTATGCATCTTCATTTTCAGGAGTGTAGGTTTTGTCCATCTCTCTGTATTCAAATTCATTCATATTCGAATGGAAATTGAAAATATTTAATTTCAATAATAAAATTGTACGTCTAGAACAATTTTTTTAATAGTTAAAAAAAATGAATCATAATCAAAAGCTGAAAGTTTCAGTTTAATTTTTTTTTTTGCGGGAACCCGCTGTTTGGCGAGTTCCAGTTTCCATTTTCTGTGCGGAAACTCGCTGTTTGGCGAGTTCCCGTTTCCATTTTTTGTGCGGGAACTCGCTGTTTGACGAGTTCCCGTTCGAAAACAAAAAGCAGGAACCCGCCAAAAATCGAGTTCCCGTTTCAGAAGCGGGAAGAGTGACCCGAGACCCCTTAATTTAAGCCGATTTCATTGGTTTATTCTTACATAAAGCTTGCTGATTGGCTGCAAGTATCCCGCATAATTTCGAGGTTAGTTTTTTGACACCATTGCAATTAATTTCACAATGTCGCGGTTTCATGTACTTTTGTGGTGATCAAATCGGTAATGTCATGAAAAAATAGCAAATGAATTTAAAATTTCATAAATTTTATGAAATTAATTTTTTGATTTCAAAAATTAGTTGAATTTTTAATTTTATATTTATCGAAAATTTGAAATTGAACTAGTTTAATTCAAATGGTGTGTTTTTTGTCCCATAAGTCTTTGTCTATTTTATTTGTTAAAAGGTAAATCTTTATAATTTGCATATACATTTCGACAAAAGTTTTGTCATCATCAGACTGATGACATCAGTGCTATAATACAGTACTAAAATGTTTAACGAACGTATTTAGGTGCCCACTTTGTGAAAAACTTTAAAATACATTTTATATCTACTGTATCACCTTTCTTTCTAGTTATATCATTTTCCCTACGGAACTCCATCTCAAAAACGTTTACTATCTCTATAGCGAGTGTTCGAATCCCACTGATGTTGTCTAAGTGATTGTCTTAGTGATTGCTTGAGTGATTAAACACCGATCAAATTAAGCGGTCCCAATATCAAGCATCCTTGTCTATACTCATAGTCAAGACAATCAGTAAGACAACATTAGTGGGATTCGAACACGCGCTATAGAGATAGTAAACGTTTACAGATGGAGTTCCGTTGGGAAAAGGAGATTCGAGTAATTGTGTTTTGACGATGCAACAAATTGATTGCAATTTTGTCCAAAAATAATTTAGAAATTATGTGCAAATGTCAAAATCGGCATTGCGTATAATTGTTAATTTTGAAATTGTGTGTAGAATATTCTGCGGCAAATGTCGCGCAATGCCGATTCGGACATTTCCCTTCATAATTTGTATCTTTCAAATGGACTGGATTTCTGGTCTTAAATTTGGTCAAAATTCATGGTACAAGGTTGAATAGTTCTGAAAGATTCAAGAAAACGCAAGCCTTCCCCTTTTTCGGTCCATCCCCGGGAAGGGATTGATTTTCAAGGGGATGGAGGAGGAGAGGAGATGGACAGCTAGGGGAAGGGAAGAGTGATGGAAAAAGTTTGGGATGCATCCCTTTTCCTAGCCTGCCGCAGAGGTATAGTTCGGCAACCAGGATACTTCAAAGACCGAAAATGGGCAATTTTCGAGCAAAATTAGAGACCATTTTTACCTAAGAGCATCTCACCTAAGAGCATTATGGAAAAATTCTTGGATTTCGCTTGATAATAAACAAAAAACAGTATTTTGACCCTATTTTAGAGGTCTCGATCGAATTTTATCTCCTCCCTAGTTCCAAAAGTTGATTTGATTGGAAATTCGCTGCGAATTATTCGCATAAATGTATAGCAGAAAAGTCTTTGCAGATCACCAAGGAGCGTTTTGTCCAATTTATTTATCGTCTTTTCATAAATCGCGTTTTAATTTACCAAAAATATAGAAATTTCAACTTATTTCATACAAAATATTTTTGAAACCGTCAAAATCTGCTTTTCTCACCATATATATCACAAAAAAGGGTACCATAAGTCTTGTTATTGTCTATATTTTCAAACAAAAACCATTGCGATAAAATTCGTGATTTTTTCTTAGGCCTCATTTAGCGACGATCACCCCCGCGGGCCCCGTGACTTGCACCTGCGCACGGTGTTAAATTATCAAGTGCGCGTGCATCGAAAAAATGATTCAATTTGCTAAGCGTTATCTCGCATAAATTAAAATATTTGATTGTTGATTCAAATTAAACATTTTCAGTTGTATGCATGAAATATTAATCTTAGCAAAAAAACTTTTATATATTTTAGGAATCGGTGCTTAGAGATTGATCAGCTTGAATTGAAAGTTCAAACCCTCAAGGTTACTAAGTAGACTTTAACCTTTCCGGGGTCTCTGAATTTGAGTAAAATTCAAATATTTGTTATAATTATTGAGTTGCGACTTAGTTGGATGCGACCACCAAATTAAATTTTTTTATTTTTATAAAATTTCTAGCCATAGACAAAAACGGTCTAAAAAAACGTTGTCATTTTTAAAAACATTCAAGTGAGCATTCTTAAAGTTTTTCCCGGTTATTTAAAAACATCAATTTGAAAAAATGTGAAAAAAATTTCATAATTTGAAAAAATCATTAAAAATTCGTTGACAAAAAATCTTTGTCATAAAATAAATAATAAGGAAATTCTACGACCTGTTGGATTGTATATATCCTGCTTTGATATTCGCCGGCCCAAATAATTTTCCATAATATTTTTGTTTCTCTGTGTGTTCAAAACACAGTTGCGCAGGTGGGGATTAGTCAAATGAATGCAAGTACAAATGAAATAAGAACTTGTTCAAAAAGTCGATTTATAAAATGTAATGCTTTAATATATAACTGACAAAAATTCAGTGTTTTTTTGGGTTTAATTATAATATACTAGTATAATTTTGAGTAAGAAGATCAGTTCATGATCCCAAAGGCACTGATTTGAATGATTTAAATGAGTTCATCAAAATTATTTTATTAATACAAAAAAATAGAAAATCAACTTAAAAATATAGAGAAAGATTTTACATAAGATAATTTTTTTTTAGAGATCACGAACTTACACTTTTGAATTGCAAATAAAACTGTAAATTACATTATGTCAGAATATAAAGTTGTGAGTTTTCAAAAAGTGTTTTGAGCTGATCCAATGCCCTTGAACTAAAGCTAAGATAATCTTACAAAGGAAATCATTCATATTTCACATAATTTACCTTCCACAATTGATTTTGAATCTACTTTAACCCTTGTGAGCACAGAGCCACAATTGTGGCTGAAGCATACCTAAAATCATTTAAAAAAGGCAAAAAACGGGATCGCAGAATCTTTTCTCTCAAACACATTATAAAGAATTTTGATTTGGTTCCGAAAAAATAATTGAAATTTTTTTCGAATGTTTGGTTCCAGTATTACGGTGTGTTGATTTATTGATTTTTCGCCTATGTTTCACTTCCTGAAAAATTATTTCGGGACTAGACATAAAATACAAATGTGAGATAAGCCAGTTTTTAGGAAAGTCTTTTTTGCATGCAAAACAGTTAGAATAAAAATTCTTCAAGTATCCCATGAAAACATTAAATTATCATACAAGTGAATTTAAGCAATCAAAAATTGTCAAAAGTTGTACTTCATTACCATATTTACTTGAAAATAATAGAAAAAAGTGTAATAATTTACTTTTATAGGGAAAAATAAACAGGCTACACATTGTGGAACCCAATAGTTAAATACAATGTGATATTTGAACGAAAATCTAACATCCTAAAACATTATTAAAGATCACTGATTGCTCGACCAATCAGGAACGAGCTTCAAAATAGAGTCCAAAATAGAGTTCAATATTTTGTCGCAAACAGCCTATTTCTCCGTGAGTTTTGAAGGTAGGAAATTGTTTGTTGCTTTTATTAACAAGACAAGACGTACGCAGGTTTGTTACTACCGTTTTCAAAATTTTGAAATAAATTCGCTNCAGAATAGCCAAAAAACGTTTTTTTGAGCTGATTTTGAGGGTCTTGCGCAAAAGCCTATTTCTCCCTTGATTTTTTAGTAACACATTTCAAACCTGTATAAATCAAAAGCTAGTGACTCACTAGTAGTGAGTTCGTGGAGAGCTGTTACTTCTAATTGCTGAAAATCCATAAATTTTGATTAAAATGCTTAAAATCAAGGCAAAATATTTTCAAAATGATTAAAAAGCACTTTCCTAACGCTTTATCGGGATGAAAATACCACCAACTTATTTCAAATTATCCATATTTCCAGAATAAACACTATAAGAATGAAATTCTGATTTTTTTGTTTGAGCCTCAATTCATGAGGGGCACCACGGTGGTGCCACCACCTTAAGGGGTAACCGACGGAGGCAGTATCTCGAGACTCAGAAGTGA
>SCLH01000431.1:224822-235749 GCA_004367855.1 Oikopleura vanhoeffeni | reverse complement strand
AAATAAAGCCCACTCCCCCCTTTAACTTGAGGCCCACAGTGGGCCGCCTACTCCTCCTTCAAAATTAATCTCACTTTTCTAAAAACTTAGCCAAATTCCTTTCAAAATAAATAATTAAAACTCCCTTAGAATTCACCAAAACTAAAATACCCCTTAAAATCTTGCCCAAAATTCTTCTTCAAATTCGGGCCCCCTGTAACTTAAGGACGTCGGGTAGTTTTTCACGCCTAAAATTATTGCCGAAAATTTTTTTTAGTGCAATGACTTGGTGGCGCTGTTTTGAGTGATCAAAGTTTTATTTTCAAAAAAGCAAAATGTGCATCTAATTTCGCAATGCTAAATCCCTTTTTTGTGTAGAGCGTAAAATTCTGCTCAAGATTGAAATTTCATAAAAGACCATGATCACGTGGTGTAGCACCGGAAATGAAGGTGCCCGACAACTAGAATTATTTCAAATCAATGATGGAAACGGTATTAGCAACTTTAGGTCTCAGATGACCACAGGTGGTGCTAAAGGCGATTTTATGATTCGGTGGTGTAAACAACACCACGGTATTTATCATTATAAAATTGATTTTGCTAAAAAATAACGATTTTTGCAATTTTTACCCACCCAAAAGGCCTCTTTTCCAATTTTAAAAAAATCATAATGTTTGTTTTACGATGTAAATAAACCTTGCTATTTGATTTCCGGGGTCAAAAGTCACTTTTGAGCAAATTTTTTTTCGACCAATCAGGAATCTTCGAAATTTTAATTTTCTTTGAAAAACTCAAAAAATAATCTCCGTGAAATTTCCTAAAAAATGGCTATCTTGATTTTTAGCCCTTGCCAGAAATGCTTCAGACCGCGGCCACTCTAATCCTTTTAATTGAAATCTAAGAATGTGATTAACCGCCTTAATTGGGCCTGGTCCGTAGGCCCTCAGATTACATGAAATGTTCTTGTAAACTATTTTACATTCTGAAGTAAAATGAATTTATTTTGTGAATTATTATTTATTTTTCATGCAGCTGATATAATCGGGTAAAATCGCTGATGAAATTGTCAACATTTTAATTAAACAAAAAACGTGAAAATTCACTTCTGAGATTAATTATTCCAAAATAACAATAAAAATAAATCATCTGCCGATTTAAGGTCCAGAATACGGTACTCTTTTATTTATAAAACTTTCTCGATCTTTCAAACACGCCTTTAATATAAATTATAAGGCGGCATCGTTTTATTTCTAGCGTGCCCGTAAAAAAAATGGAGTCGAGAAACCTTCTTAATTAGAGCACTTATTTTTTTTACCATCTAGATCGACGAATACTTGATCTGATCCGATCCGATTTTACGATCCGATCAAGTTTCTAAAATCTGCGATCCGATCACGTTTGATCCGATCAAGTTTTTTTAAATCTGCGATCCGATCACGTTTGATCCGATCAAGTTTTTTTAAATCTGCGATCCGATCAAGTTCGATCCGATCAGATTTTCAAAATTTGCGATCCGATCAGGTTTTCAAAATTTGCGATCCGATCAAGTTCGACCCGATCAGGTTTTTCAAAAGTAATGGCGACCCCTGATTTTAATGTTATACATGTATTATATAATTCCAAATAATTTTATAAATATGTCCTGTTTTAGTCGATCAAATAAAAATAAGTCATCATAGTCGGTGCCTTTTGACAGATTTGCACTTTTTCATTTGTTTTTATGATGGTAAACTTTTCAGCCACTTCAGAATTGTCAAATCAAATGTTTCTAAAATGTAAGGTGCCACCTTTAAGGGGATTGTGGGTGCAGTAGTTATTTTCGACCACGGTCTCAAATTCGGTATTATTTTTCTTGTATCCGACCATCCAGCACACGAGAAATTGATTGCAAGCAAAAAAAAGTTTTTTACTATCGAATAACTAGTTCTAGAACATCGGATTTGCTTGCAAAAATAATTTATTTATTTCCACACATAGAATAGTCTCAAATTACAAAAAATAATCACAGCTAAAAATTACACTAAATGAAAGTATTTCAATATAATAGTTGTTACAATTTTTGCTCCTTTTTCAATATCTTAATTTTTAGCCTAATCAATGTAATAATGGCGCGCATTAAATCTGCATANATTTGAAAAAGAGAAAAAAATCGCATGTAGCGTTCGTGAGAAATAGTCTGTTTCCTAAAAAAATTACATTTTGCTTATATTTAAATATAGCATGCAATTTTCAAAAATAATTTTCGGCGAATAAAGATTAATTTATGAAATATTTTCAGATGCGATTCTAGAGAATTTTTTCTGACCAATAATATCGGCATTATGTGATTTTTGGATACGTGGATATCACAAAATAAATCAATGGAGAGTAAAAGCAGCAATTAGGTTTTATGCATTTAACGGCTCATGTTAAAATATTTTCTAGAAATTTATCACTTTTATACATTTCAAGGTTACGAACTACAATATGCAATTAAAAACATAGATGTTCACTTAATTCTCACAAAATATATTTGAGTTTTAAAAGGGGCTTATTTCTCTCCAGCACATTGCTGGAAGCACCCACAATCCCCTTAAGCTTACTTCGTATAATCTGATTTTAAAAATCTACTTTTAACACACTTGAAATAAAATTTGTTCATTATTGATGAACGAGGGTTTCAACCCATTTCTGCCAAACCGTAGTTTCGTTGCAAAAATTATGATTTAGAGTATGAAAATATTCTCAAATAGTTTCGACCAAAAATCCAAAAACATCACAAAAAATAAATCAAAATATCAAACATCATTAATAAATTTTGTTTGGCACGAACATATTTTTATCGCGCTTTCAGTGAAAAAAGGTGTTTTCCACAATTCACATAATAATTACTTATAACCAAGGTTTTTTCAAACTTTGTCACGAAACCATAACCAAGCTCATCTTACGAAAAAAAGTTTAACTTAGAAGTCGGGCTATATGAATAACACACCTTCAGATCTCCTACCAAAACAAATAAAGGTATGTCATTTTGAAATCATTTTAGCTTATGTACTGTACTCGTAGTATTTTTTCGATAATTTGGTCGGTAAAACAGCCACCAGTGAGGACGTTCTTTTTAACAATCCTGGACAGGGTCGATATATTATCATATAAAAATATGTAATACATTCGTATCGGCATAAAAATGCAATGATAAATAAAAATTTTTGTAACTAATGATTATGTGAATATATCGAGAGCTAAGATGAATATTATGTTTTTGAATAATATAAAAAATACAGAGGTTTTTTCATGTTTTCAGCAAAATCAAATGTGAAATAATTTCTTAGGAACATTTAACTCACCGCAGTTTTGTGTATTACATTGTTCTGTGTCTGATTCACTGCCGGCGCATAGACCAACTCCTTGAGTTCCATTGGTGCATGTTCGAGTTCTGCTTTTTGATCCAGTTCCGCATGTTTCTGAGCATGTATCCCAGCTACTCCAATCTACCCATTTCTCTTTAAATAAATAATGTTAATCAAGCAAATAATCCCTATTTATTTTTAACAAATTTAAAGTGATATAGGGTCGGTTTTCGACTCACACATCATTTTTAGTCATATTTATTGTATTTGATGAAATACTAAAAATCCCAAAAGAACTAAATTCGCAGATTTTCTGTTTGGTAGTTTGACAAGATTCAGATGTTTCGTTATAAAATTTTCAAGGTTTTTTAAGAAAGATTTTGGCCTTGAAGCGCTAAATAAAAAAAACCTTTTACTTTAGGATAAAATTTTCAATTTTTTAATGGATTTGAATTCATAATTATTGTTATTTTCAATTGTCTTTCATTAAATGATTAAAATTTTGGATTTATTTAGGGTGGGTTTATAGGCCAAAAAGGCGTTTTCAAGGGCGCAAAACTTTATTTACCTTCATAACCATCTTATAAAAATTTCAAATCGATAATTCGTAATCTCAAGAAAAAAAAATGTTTTTTTTAATGCAAGTTCGACAAACCGGTAAATTAAGTTAACCGCGAAAAATTTTTTAAAGTTTTTTATCTTATTTCAAAGGAATTAGATTTTGTCACTGAACATGTATATTTGCGATAAGAGAACGTTCGTTTTTACAAGCCTGTTCAGCATCGATAAACCATAATATTAAAAGTACAGACATTATCTTTTTTTCAAATCAAATATGAAATAATTTCTTAAGAACATTTAACTTACCGCAGTTTTGTGTATTACAGTGTTCTGTGTCTGATTCACTGCCGGCGCATAGACCAAGTCCTGGAATTCCATCGGTGCATGTTCTCGTTCTGGTTTTTGATCCAGTTCCGCATGTTTCTGAGCATGTATCCCAGCTACTCCAATATGACCATTTTTCTTGAATTAAATAATGTCAATCAAACAAATAATCACTATATCTTTTATACGCATTTATAGTGATGAATAGTCGATTTTTGACCTACAAATCATTTTAAGTCATGTTTATTGTAGTTTTCAAAATTTAGATGTTTCGTTTATAATTTGTCAAGGTTTTTACAAAAAGGTTTTGGCTTTGAAGCGCTACATAAAAGAAATCTCCAATTTTGGCATAACTCCCAGGATCACATTTGAGAATTTGTTTTGAGGTCAATTCATCGTAAAACATTTCTGAGAGTATTAAACGATTCGAAAGAATCATGCTTCTGGAAACGGGATTGAAAACTATCGTCAAATTATTAACGGTTTTCGCGCAAAAGCAAAACTGATTTTTCTCATTTAAGACATTTAAAAAAGGGAAGGGGGAACCGTCAACACCAGGAGAACGTTTCTTTTAACAAGCCGCGTCAGGATCGATATATTATCATATAAAAAGTTACTTTTTTATAAATCAAATGTATAATACTTTTAAAGGAACATTTAACTTACCACAAATTTGTGTATTACATTGTTCTGTGTCTGATTCACTGCCAGCGCATAGACCATCTCCTGGAGTTCCATGAGTGCATCTTCGAGTTCTTGTATTTGATCCAGTTCCGCATGTTTCTGAGCATGTATTCCAGCTACTCCAATCTAACCATTTCTCTTTAATTAAATATTATTAATCAAGTGAATAAGTACTATATCTCTAAAACCCCCTCACTCATTTGACTATTGAAATCTCCCTAAGGCAACAGAGCCATTTTTATGGCTGGACTTTGAACCTCTATTATCAGAAAAGTATAAGTGCTTGCGATTGAATTATTTATCGGTCATTGAAATAAAGGATAGACTTAACTTTGTGGATAATTAAATTTTGATAATCAAAAGTTTGAGTACTTAATTGAGGCGGAATTAAAACGTTTACTCACACTGTTTCTATTATTTGAAAACATATTTATCTAACGTTTCCATTTATTCTCATTATCAAAGATATAAAAAATTTTATAAAAGTTTCAAGTCCAACAATAAAGTACAGAATACTAGAATTTTTAATTTTTGTGCAGAAATTTAAGAAGTTCTGTTTCTCAAAAAAAACTACACGATTTTTGAGATAAGATGCAAATCAAATAAAATAGAATAAAACCTTGGGTTTCTTGATCTGGTCTCCGATACACAATACTTGAGCGGGTTCGTCTATAAAACGATAATTCTCACGTCTGAAACGGTAGAATTGATTGTAAACAATATGTCTGCTCCTTATATTTCCGCTCCGCTAACTCATTCATGAACAATTTTTCTGTTATCAAACATAAAGAAATAAAATAAGTTCCACGTTAAGTAGAAACATTATCATTCGTTTTAAAGATAGTTAAAACGAATTCCTCAAAACTGAGTTATTAAGACGCTGTTTTTCGCAAATGAATAAGGAGATACAGCTGATAAAAAAATTTCAGAGAAAATCAGAAAAAAAGGATAAAAGATATTTTGAACGGTTCATTCGTAATCAATTTCAAATATAATTTTCTATAATAAATTGCAAACTTTATTGACGATTTGATTCTTGACTTATTACCATGATTATTTTTGTATTTTTTTGACTTTTTTCAAAAAATCAAAGCCACTTAAATGACTTTGTGCCTGGGAGTGTTAACAAATTTAAAGTGATTTAGGGTCGTTATTTGACCTACACATCATATTGAGTCATATTTATTGTATTTGATAAAATATTAACAATCAAAAAATAATTAAATTTGCGGATTGTCTGTCCGGTAGTTTTAACAAAAACTTTAGATGTCGCGTTTTTTCAAAAAGGTTTTGGATTTGTAGCACGCTACATAAAATAAATCACCTACTTTGGAATAAAATTTTAAGTTTTTTAAATTCCTTTTTAATTCATTACTTTTGTAATTTTCAATTGTCTTTCAATTAATGATATGAATTCTTGATTTATATATGGAAGGTTAATAGGTTAAAGGGTTTTTAGAAGGGTTAACTTTATATTCCTTCAAAACAATCTTTTAAAAATCTTAATAATCATAGTTTCTAATCTTCAGAAAAAATATACTCCTTTTTTAAAGCATGTTCGACCGACCGGTAAATTAAGTTTTTTATCTTATTTCAAAATAATTTCATTTTTTCACAGAACATGTTAATTTGATTGTAGAGTTTTTTGTTTTTCATTTGAAAAATGCTTTAAAAATAACAAAAAATGTCGATTTTGGCCATTTTTGCAAGTAAAAGTTGTATTTTTTGTCGTTTTATTAACAAATCCATTTTCATACGAACTACATATTTCCGAGAAAATTGTAAAAAAATGATTGTGTCCGAATTTTCAATTTCAGGTCATAACTCCCAAATCACATTTTGAAAATTTTAAATCACATTTTTCGAAAATTTCAAATCATATTTTGAAATCACACGTTGAAAATTTTCTAGCTGAAGGTCATCGTATCAAATTTCCAATAGTATCCAGCAAGTCGAAACTATAATGCTTCTGAAAACGAGATGGCCAAACTTTTTACTATTTTCACGCAGAAGCAAAAACAATTTTTCTCATTTGAGACATTTGATAAAAGAAGAAGGCGAAACCGCCAACACTAGGAGAAGGTTCCTTTTACAAGCTTGGTCAGGGTCGACATTATTTCGTATAAAAATACAGAGATTCTCTTTATTTTTAATAAATCAAATGTAAAATTATTTCTCAGGAACATTTAACTTACCGCAGGTTTGTGTATTACATTGTTCTATGTCTGATTCACTGCCAGCCATGTTTCTGAGCATGTATTCCAGTTACTCCAATCTAACCATTTTTCTTGAATTAAATATTATTAATCAACTTTATCTTTTTAACGTAATTATAGAGATTGAAGGTTGTTTTTTGACCTACAAATCATTATTAGTCATATTTATTGTATTTGATAAAATATTAAAAAACCAAATTGTACGAAATTTGCGGATTGTCTGTCCGGTAGTTAACAAAATAAAGGTGTTTCGTTATAAATTACCAAGGTGTTTTAAAAAAAGTTTAAGCTTGGAAGCGCGCCACATACAATAAATCTCCTTCTTTGACATAAAGTTTTCAATTTCTTAAATTCGATTTTAATTCATAATTTTTGTTATTTTCAATTGTCTTTTAATAAATTAGTTTAATTCTGGATTGATTTAAGGGGGATTAATAGGCTGGGAAGGCGTGAACAATGACTGATAACTTTTTATTGATAACAATCTTATAAAAATTACAAGAATGACAGTTCGTAATCTCTAGAAGAAACTTTCTCCTTCATTATTTTATAGCATTTTCGACCAACCAGCTAATTTAGTAAACAGCGAGCAAATTTTTTAAAAGTCGTTTTTTACCTTTTTTTATAAGAATTTCATTTTCTCAGAAAAAATGTAAATTTGCTTGTACAGTTTTTTTCTTGTTTCTCACCCTAAAAGTCTTCAAAAATAACGAAAGTGCCGTTTTTTTGCTATTTTTGCCAGTAAAAGTTGTATTTTTCTGTCATTTTATATACAAATTCATTTTTATACGAACTAAACATTTTCGAGGAAATTGAAAATAAAATTGGTTGTGTCCGAATTTTCAATTTGAGGTTTTTACTCACGGGATCATATTTTGAAAAGTTTGTAATCACATTTTTTGTAAATTTTCAAACCACATTTTGAAATCACATTTTGAAAATTTTTGAGCTCAAGGTCATCGTATCAAATTTTCAATAGTATCTAACGATTCGAAACTGTCATGCTTCTGAAAACGGGATTGAAAACTATGGCCAAATTATTTACCGTTTTCGCGCAAAAGCAAAAACGATGTTTCTCGTTTAGGACATTTTCAAAAGGACAGGGGGAACCGTCAACACTAGGAGAACTTTTCTTTTTACAAGCCGGGTCAGGGTCAATATATTATCATATAAGAAGTAACTTTTTTAAAATTAAATGTAAAATAATTTCTGAGAAACATTTAACTTACCGCAGTTTTGTGTATTACAGTGTTCTGTGTCTGATTCACTGCCAGCGCATAGACCAACTCCTGGAGTTCCATTGGTGCANAACTATATCTTTTTAACGTAATTATAGAGATTAAAGCTCGTTTTTTGACCTTCAAATCATTATTAGTCATATTTATCGTATTTGATAAAATATTAAAAATCCAAAAGTAACGAAATTTGCAGATTGTCTGTCCGTTAGTTAACAAAATTAAGATGTTTCGTTATAAACTTACCAAGGTGTTTAAAAAAGGTTTAAGCTTAGAAGCGCGCCACATACAATAAATTTCCTTCTTTGACATAAAATTTTCAATTTCTTAAATTCGATTTTAATTCATAATTTTTGTTATTTTCAATTGTCTTTGAATAAATTATTTTAATTCTAGATTCATTTAAGGGGGATTAATAGGCTGGGAAGGCGTTAACAATGACCAATAACTTTTTATTGATAACAATCTTATAAAAATTTCAAGAATGACAGTTCGTAATCTCTAGAAGAAACTTTCTCCTTCATTATTTCATAGCATTTTCGACCAACCAGCTAATTTAGTAAACAGCGAGCAAATTTTTTTAAAGTCGTTTTTCATCTTATTTCATAAGAATTTCATTTTCTCAGAAAAAATATAAATTCGCGGGCAAACAAATTAGAAAAAACATTTTCAGAAAATTTGTTTTGACCGCGAGTTCTTCTAAAAACAAGGGTTTTTCGCGGGCATGCATAATTTGTTTGTTTGCTCGCTAGTTATAGAAAAAACTCGCGGGCATTCATGTTTTCCTTGAGTAGCGCCAATCAGATAAATAACTGTAGGTTATTAAGTGAGGATGATCATAAAATTAATGTAAAAATATTCATATATTTTTCGACACAAAATTCTATTTCTGCTTAAAATTTTTTTTTTTACTCTGAAGTGGGGCAGACCTCGGCAAGTCAGAGGTATTTGTCTGGCTTGGCTTGGCTCGAACAGACAAAGAAAGTTCGTTGGCTTGGATTGGCTTGACCAGGCAAAAAACAGTTACATTGGAAAGTCGAAAAAAATGTCGGAATTATTATTTTTTTGTGTTCAAATAATACCTCACCTTACTTGGAGAGGAAAATGGCATTTAATTTTTAAAAATTAATTGCACCTTTAATTATTTTGAGAATTAATCGAACTCTTAAGTATTTTTTTAAATTAATTGTACCTTTATTCATTTTTCAAATGAACTGTACTTTTAATTTTTTTAACAATTAATTGTACTTTTATTTATTTCTAAAACTAATTGTACTCTAATAATTTTTTTTTAAATTAATAGCATTTTAATTAATAAAAAAATAACTTTAAAATTTAACCCTATGTTGAAAGTGTTCGATTTAGGGTTAGGTTAACTCGTGCCCAGTGTACACGGTAGAGAATTTTTTTCAGTAAAAAATAACTATAAAATTTAACCTTTTTTATTTTAAGCTTTTTCGAAAAATAATTATCTTTAAATTTGACCCAATTTTGAAAGTTTTAAATTGAGGGTTAAGTGAACTCGTGTCCAGTGTACACGGTAGAGAAGTTTTTAAATCAAAAATAATTTTTAAATTTGACCCTTTGTTGAAAGAATTAAATTAGGGGCTAGATAAACGCGTGTCCAGTGTACACGGTAGGAAAATTTTTAATTTTTTTTTTAATTTGATCCTTTGTTGAAAGTATTAGATTTAAAGTTAGGTTAACTCGTGTCCAGTGTACACGGTAGGGAAATTTTTTAATCAAATAACAATTTTTAAATTTGACCCTTTGTTGAAATTATTAGATTCAGGGTGAATTAAACGCGTGTCCAGTGTACACGGTAGGTTGTCAAATAATTAATCGTCATCCATTTAAATAAGTAAAAACAAATATTTAAAAAAAACAATTTTTGAAAATTTATATTTTATCTAGAAAGTTTTGCCCGCCAGTTTCAACAAAAACTGGTGGGCAAACAAAAAACACCATGCCCGCCAGTTTTACTTTAAAAATGAGCGACTGGCGGGCAAAAAACAACAATAAAAAATTTTGCCCGCCAGTTTAACCGAAAACTGGCGGGCAAAAAAATATTGTTTTTGCCCGCCAGATGACCCTTACCCCTAAAGTCTTCAAAAATAACGAAAAGTGCCGTTTTTTTGCTATTTTTGCCAGTAAAAGTTGTATTTTTCTGTCATTTTATATACAAATTCATTTTTATACGAACTAAACATTTACGAAGAAATTGAAAATAAAACTGGTTGTGTCCGAATTTTCAATTTCAGGTTTTTACTCACAGGATATTATTTTGAAAAGTTTGTAATCACATTTTTTGTAAATTTTCAAACCACCTTTTGAAATCACATTTTGAAAATTTGTGAAAACTATGGCCAAATTATTAACCGTTTTTGCGCAAAAGCAAAAACAATGTTTCTCGTTTAGGACATTTTCATAAGGACAGGGGGAACCGTCAACACTAGGAGAACTTTTCTTTTTACAAGCCGGGTCAGGGTCAATATATTATCATATAAGAAGTAACTTTTTTAAAATTAAATGTAAAATAATTTCTGAGAAACATTTAACTTACCGCAGTTTTGTGTATTACATTGTTCTATGTCTGATT
>SCLH01000431.1:200493-221815 GCA_004367855.1 Oikopleura vanhoeffeni | reverse complement strand
GTTTTCATGTTTACGAAAAATGTACTTTTTAACTCGATTTACTTTCAAAAACGTAAAATTGTCGTAATTTGATAGTTTAAAGATAAACGGTGATGATTTTACATATCAATATAAAAAAACCCGCCTGGGAATTTTGATTCTAAAAAACTTCATCGCAATACTCTGCTACTGCTAATTAAGCGGCAAGAGTTCTTTGATTCGTATCGCGCGAGAAAAACAAATCAAACGGAAAAAAATTGAGAACCATTTTTCTTATTGATTTAAACATTGATTGAATTATCCGAATTAATTAACAGCAGCCGCACTTTAGGATATTTTACTGTGCCGGATGTGTAAATATCCCGCCGAGAATCGTTTTGCTCTTCCAGGTGATACAAATTAGCACTAAAGAGTTATCAAAAAAATAGGTTACAACGACAAAAAAATATGAATAATATCCGTTTTTATTCTTCCAAAAAACTAAAAATTTATTATTTTCTACAATAAACTGTATCATTTATTGTACTTTCAAATGTTACCTAATTATATTGTTTGCTTTCTGTTTCTCAAACAAATACAATTTTGTGTTGAGCGCTCAAATTCAAAGAGTAAGTATAGTCAAACCTACGAGCAAATAGTATCAATTTTCAGTTGTTTGTCAAAGTAAAGCAGAAATTATATAAGCACGAGAAGATAGAGAATGTGAAAAATTAGCATTTAAAATTTGAAGTTAATCGCATGTTGTTAACTATACGAAACTAGCCTCTCCAGATCTACTCTGGTAGTTTGTTACCAAAATGAGTATGTGGGTTAGGGATTGTGGTTGCTTCCAGCAATTTGCTGGGGAAAAATAAGCCCTTTTTAAAACTCAAATATCTTTTGTGAGAATTGAGTGAACGTTTATTTTTCCAATTGTATATTGTAGTCCGTAACCTTGAAAAGTCAAAATTGATTCATTTTTAAAAAATGTTCATCAAATCAACCTTTAAATGCATAAAACCTAATTGCTTGTATTTTTCTTCATTAAAGTATACCGTCATATCCACGTATCCAAAAATCACTAATGCCGATACTATTGGTCAAAAAATTCCCTTCAATTGCAACCAAGCATATTTTATAAATTCATCTTAATTCGCCGAAAATTATTTTTGAAAATTCCTTGCCATAGTTAAATATGGCAAAATGTAGATTATTTTACAAAAAAAATATACCTCACGAACGGTACATGCGATTCCTTTTCTTTTTTTCATAAATCCTTCTCTATTATCTTATAAACTTTTGAACCAAGGAAATTTTAATAATTTTTTTTATTTCTCGCAATCACTATTTCATGCTAATTAAATGCGCGCCATTATTACATTGATCAGGCTAAAAATTGAAATATTGAAAAGGCGCAAAAATCTGAACAACTATCATATTGAAAACTTTCATTTAGAGTAGCTTTTTCTTGCGAGTTGTTTTTTTTTGTATTCTGAAATGATACCATATCTAGAATTATTTTCCGTTTTTATGCAAGTCCGAAACGATATTTTTGGAAATTTCTTAGAATATTGGTCAAAAGTTTCCAATTTTATTTGGTCTGAATCTCCGTGAAAATTGATCACTAATGAGTAATTTTGTTTTTGATCATCTGTCATTATTCGAGCATTTCAGTTAGCAAGCGATTTCAATGTTCTAGAAAAAAATATCCAGAAATAATTTGGTGTTTTTTTTAATTGCAAACGATTCCCGAGGTGCTGGATGGTCGGTGTAATTGAAAAATACCGAATTTGCGACCGTGGTCGAAAATAACTACATGCACCCACAATCCCTTAACGGGTATGCTCAGAAATTCTGAACAACGACCAACTCAGATAGTCGTAATTTATTACCAGCTAACTTTGAAAATCATTTTTTTCTTCCTGGGCAAGTTTTGGTCGACATACTAGACTCATATTGAAGCTCAAACAAGTTTTCGCAGATAAAAAATAATTAAAAACGTTTTCATGTTTACGAAAAATGTACTTTTTAACTCGATTTACTTTCAAAAACGTAAAATTGTCGTAATTTGATAGTTTAAAGATAAACGGTGATGATTTTAGTTTTACATATCGATATAAAAAAACCGCCTGGGAATTTTGATTCTAAAAAACTTCATCGCAATACTCTGCTACTGCTAATTAAGCGGCAAGAGTTCTTTGATTCGTATCGCGCGAGAAAAACAAATCAAACGGAAAAAATTGAGAACCATTTTTCTATTGATTTAAACATTGATTGAATTATCCGAATTAATTAACAGCAGCCGCACTTTAGGATATTTTACTGTGCCGGATGTGTAATATCCCTGCGGATGAGATCAATAATCAAAATAAAGAAATTTTTTTCGAATCTATGAATAAAAATCCTTGATTTTTGAACACATTAATTAAATTAAAAATTTTATCTGGCGAAAGGCGTTTATTTTTTTTTCAGAAAATTTCTCAACTTTCAAAAACTCATCTTAATTTTTGAGGTGCAAAATTTCGACGTGACAAAGTTGCTTTACCTCAAGAAGTAAACAAGATAGAAAAATCATTTTAGCACCAAAAGATCAAGCATTGTGAGAAACCTAAGCATTTTAAATATGAAGTTAATCCGATAATGGGAACTATATAAATTTAAGCGCTCCAGAGTCGAGCTGGTAATAGATTACCAAAATGAGTATGTGGGTTAACCCCTTAAGACCTTGTTTTTCACAAATTAATTAGGAAATACAGCTCATAAAAAAATTTTCAGGAAAATCCAGAAAAAAAGAAGAAGAAAATATATTTTGAACGGTTTATTCGAAATCAATTTCAAATATATTTTCCATAATTAATTGCAAAATCTATGGGCGATTGACTCTTGATTTCTACCATGATTATTTATGTATCTTTGGCTGTTTTTACAAGCCTGATCAGGGTCGACATACTTTTGTACAAACAGTACAGAGATACTCTATTTTTTAATAGATCAAATGTCAAACAATTTCTTAGGAACATTTAACTTACCGCAGTTTTGTGTATTACATTGTTCTATGTCTGATTCACTGCCAGCGCATAGACCAACTCCTGGAGTTCCATTGGTGCATGTTTCGACTTCTTGTTTTTGATCCAGTTCCGCATGTTTCTGAGCATGTTTTCCAGCTACTCCAATTTAACCATTTCTCTTTAATTAATAATGTTAATCAATAAAATAATCACTATATCTTTTAACTGCATTATAGTGATCAAAGGTCGTTATTTTGACCTACAAATCATTTTAAGTTATATTTATTGTTTTATAAAATATTAAAATTTAAAAAAAAAAAAATTTGCGGATTGTCTGTCTGGTAGTTTACAAAATTATGATGTTTCGTTATAAATTTGCCAAGGTGTTTTAAAAAAGGTTTTGGCTGTGAAGCGTTACATTAAATAAATCTCCTTCTTTAATATAAAATTACCAATTTCTTAAATTCAGTTTTAATTGATAGTTTTTGTTAATTTTATATTGTCTTTTAATAAGTATTTTTAATTTGGATTTATTTAAGGTGGATTATTAGGCTGGGAAGGCGTATCAATTGCTAATAACTTTATATGATAACATCTTAAAAAATTACAAGAATGACAGTTTGTTATCTCTTGAAGAAACTTTCTCTTTCATTATTTTATAGCATGTTCAAACAACTAGTTGATTTAGAAACAGCGAGCAAACTTTTTTTAAGTCGTTTTTTTCATCTTATTTCAAAAGAATTTGATTTCTCAGAGAAAATGTATATTTGCGAAACAAAAAAACTAGTTTAGTTTTTTCTCGTTTCTCACCCTAAAAGTCCTTCAAAAATAACGAACAGTGCCGTTTCTTGCCAGTGAAAGTTGTATTTTTCTGTCATTTGATATATAAATCCATTTTTATACGAATTTAACATTTTGGAGGAAATTGAAAATAAAACTTGTTGTGTCCCAATTTTCAATTTCAGGTCTTAACTCCCAGGATCTTATTTTGAAAATTTTGAAATCACATTTTTCGTGATTGTTTGAAACCACATTTTGAAATCACATCTGAACATTTTGAGCTGAAGATCATCGTATCAAATTTTCAATAGTATCAAGCGATTCGAAACTGTCATGCTTCTGAAAATGGGATTGAAAAATATGGTCAAATTATCTACCGTTTTGGCGCAAAAGCAAAAACGATTTTTCTCATTTAAGACATTTAAAAAAAGGATAGGGGAAATAGTCAGGATAGGTAAAAAGAAGAAAGAAGACTTTCAAAAGACAAAACTACATGATATTATTCATTTTTAATAACTCTCTTAATTGATCCAACATATTTATATAAACAATTGGAATTTTGAACTTATACCCATCACATTTCGTTGAAGATTTTCTATTGAACAGGGCGCAAGTTTGAAAATTGGAATGTAATTCAATATTACTGTAAATACTTTTTCACGTAAAAATCCATATTCTGTTTATTAAATGATTCTTGTAATATTTTTTGAACAAGAAATATATTCATCGTATTATTCAATTTCCTCCATTATTACTAAAAATCGGGAAGATATGTGAGTTAACAAAAAACTCGTCATCTTTTATTTCCTGTATGCGTCCTTTATAAAATGAGGAAAGACTATAAGTCATGGTTTCTAACAGACCAACTACACATTAACATGTGCGTAGTTGATTCGTTAGAGACATTGTTTATGTCTCTTGAAGCCTATTTATTAGCTGCGAACACCAAATAAACTAGAGCTCACTCGAGCTCTCACCTGAACGATATGTACACTTTATAACACTAGGAGAACGTTTATTTTTACAAGCCGGGTCAGGCTCGATATACTATCATATAAAAAGTATTTTCTTCAAATAAAATGTAAAATAATTTCTTAGAAACATTAAACTAACCGCAGTTTTGTGTATTACAGTGTTCTGTGCCTGATTCACTGCCAGCGCATAGACCAACTCCTGGAGTTCCATTGGTGCATGTTCGAATTCTTGTTTTTGATCCAATTCCGCATGTTTCTGAGCATGTATTCCAGCTATACCAATTTGACCATTTTTCTTTAATTATATAATCTTAATCGAGTGAATAATCACTATATTTCTAAAATCCCCTCCCTTATTTGACTATTGATAGCCTCCTCAGGCACAAGATTTTGAATCTCTGTTATCAGAAAATTATAAGTGCTCGAGATTAAGTTTTTATTACAATCTTTATTATTTTAATATTTTATTTGAATTTTTTAACAATTTTTCAAATTCAAATAACTAAAAAGGCCACGTTGAGATCAACACTCGTGAAATTAAGGAGGTACTGGTCGCTGGAATCGATTTTTCTGGATGATAAATCAGCCTAACAGAGAAATTATGGGACAATTAAGATTAGCCATGATGTAGATATACCCTTAATCTTGTCAAAACCATTGGTCAATGACTTTTTGTTCCGAAACACTCTGAGATACGTTACCAGTAAAGGTGTCCTTCGACCCCAAATTTCAAAAATCTATCTCCTCCCAGGTTTATTTTGAAAATCAGCTCAAATTATGACATATCCCGCATGAATCGCAGAAAACTACCGATTTTTTGCGATTTTTAGCATTTTTTTTACCAAAAATCTATCTCCTCTCAGGTTATATTTTTGAATCCACTCAAATTCCAGCAAACACTAGCACAGAACAAATAGAAACTCCTCTAGAAGTGTTTTTGTCAAATTTCGACCCCAAACTCAAAATATAAATTTTTGAAGGTCATGTGAAAAAATTATCGAAAAAAAATGTGCTTCGATTTGTTCGAAAGTGATATCAAAAGAAAGCCACGAAAACACTGATCAGAAAGTTGGCTTACGTCAAGGTGATATTTTGAAGTTTAAGTGGTTAAATTGAAGCAAACGTTATTTTTGAACTTCATTTTGAAAAAAATACAGGGTGAGTCTTTTCTTAGAAAAAAATCGAAAAAACGCGAAAATTTTTTTTAGATGATTTGGTCGGGAGTGCACTTTGTTATCACCCCGGGTCATTTTGGAGCATTTATATTGCCTCTCAAGCCTCATAAAACCAGCAACCAGTACCACCTTAAGTTGACAGTACTACGAGTTCCGAAGGTATGGACTGCCTTTACAACCTTTAAGGTTTACTTCTTTTCAAATTTTGTTGTTGTTTTTATAATTTTTAAATGATTGAAAAAATATTATTTTTTTGAAAAACTTTCAATTTAATTTTTTTGGTATTCAGAAATTATATCTGAATGCGATTAAATACTTTAAACGGCAATTTTAATTAAATAACCGCTCGTTAAATTCGCTCGTTAATTTTTTAAATAACTGACGTTTTTTTACAATTTCAGACTTCAAAATCTATCTCGGAGGTTATATTTGCAAAATGGCTCAAATTTTTATCAAGTATTCCTTAAAACTTATGTTAGAGAATATGAAAATTTTTTTTGAAATTTCCAGCTAAAACTCGTAATATAATTTTTCATGCAAAATTTAGTTTATTCAGCGTGAGTTTCAAGTAGTGTCAAAAACGCGATTCGTTGTTTCAAATCCGATGCAAACCCTTTTAGCGCCCTTTTAGACTTTATCTCAATTCATAACGGGATCCAGTGATACTATGTTTCAAACAATCGGATTAAAAAAATTAAATTCTAGCCATATTGTATATTTTTTTTAACGAATCCCTTTTATCTTGACAACACTTGACACTCACACGGGGATTTAACAGGCTTAGTTTAGAAATAATTGTGTTATAAAAAATGTGTTATTTTTTTTGATTAACGATAATTGATATAAATGAATGAAAAAATGTTTTTTGAACATTTGGAATGATCGTGACATCGTCTACTATATGAAATTTAATCAAATATAACGTATCAAAAAATTCTCGGATTCGCCAGCAAATTTATTTCCATATATTATGTAAGATGACACCATAGGGTCAATTTTATCATTTGACCCCATTGGTGACATATTACGAAATTTGACCCCCGAAAAATCTTCACAAAAGTTCATGCAGAATGTTGCTAAAATGAACTTATTCGACATACTCATTCATGAGATATTCAAGTCACAGCCCTGAAATCTGAAATGCTTGTTTTAGTCATAACGGGGTCATATGAAATCGGGAAAAAATAATTTTCATATTTTCGGATTCGCCATCGAATTTATATGATAAGTAAGATGACCCCATAAGATCAATTTTGTCATTTGACCCTATTGGTGTCATATTACAAAATTTGACCTCGATAAAAAAATTTTACAAAATTTCATGCAGGATGATGCTAAAATGAACTTATTCGACAAACTCATTTATGAGATACTTATCGTCACAGCCCTATAATCTAAAATGCTTGTTTTGGTCATTACGGGGTCATATTTCATCGGAAAAAATAATTTTTATATTTTCGGATTCGCCATCGAATTTCCTTCTACATGATAGGTAAGATGACCCCATAGGGTCAATTTTGTCATTTGACCCCATTAGTGTCATATTACAAAATTTGACCACCAAAAAAGTTTTCCTGCAAATTTAAGAGCAAATAGTGGTAAAATCATTTCTCAAGACCTTAAGATTTCCGAGAAACCGGCTATTTACGTTTTAACCGGTTACTTCCGGTATACTGGTGCCTGAAGTTGAAACCCGACTCATCCAAAGTTTCACTTCGAAACCTTACTGGGTACCTCCAAAAATAAATTTCGCCTTCTGATGCGTCGTTCTCCAGGAATCGGTACCACAAAAATAGTACTCGCTGGTTTCGCTGAAGTCAAAAGCCGTCTCAGCTAAATAATTGATAATTTTTATTTCAGATTGAGGAAAAATATTTTTTCCGAAATCTCTTCAAAGTGAAAGTTCTAATTTCTCATAAGACGATTTGAAATAAGAAATTTCAAAAGTCAAAAAGTCGGTTTCAATGTGTTTAAGCTATCTTGTAGAAAATTTTTTTCTGGTCATTTTAAGACGTAGGTTTTTTTTTGGTTTTGAAATTTTTTTCAAAAAAAATGTGTTTAAAGGTGCGAAAAGTGACCTTTTAGTCCTCGGGTTATCACGGGAGTTAAAATAACGGTATCAGAAATAAAACAAATTGACTTGACAGCGAAGGGTTTTCTACAGAGGAAGAATTTTTTGCAACGGTATCGGATGCACCAGCTGGTCAAAATTGACCGGTAAAGTATACCTACCGGTACCGGAAGTCATATTTCATTAATTTACACGTACCAAAAGATGCGTAATTATCGGTTTTCTGGGAACGGTATTATGAACTAGGGGCCACCTTGCGGTCACTTATGACCTCTAATTTATAATACCGTTTTCAGAAAACCGATAATTGCGCATCTTTTGGTACATGTAAATTAATGAAATATGACTTCCGATACAGGTAGATATACTTTATCGGTCAATTTTGACCAGCTGGTGCATCCGATAACGTTGCAAAAAAATCCTGCTTTGTAGAAAACCCTTCGCTGTCAAGTGAATTTATTTTATTTCTGATACCGTTATTGTAACTTCTGTGAGTCTTAAAAGTCACTTTTCGCACCGTTAAACAAATTTTTTTCGGAAAAAATTTCAAAACTAAAAAAAAATCTTACTCTTAAAATGACCAAAAAAAAGTTTTTTACAAAATAACTTAAACACATTGAAACCGATTTTTGACTTTTGAAATTTCTTATTTCAAATCGTCTAATGGAAAACATTTTTGACCAAATAGTTAATAAATTATTGATGGCAGATCAACATTAAAATTATCCAGATATAAATGACGTTTGTTAATTTTTTACATTTACAAAAAAAGTGATGGATCGAGGTCTCGAACCTCTCAGAGGTCTGTATTTCCCTCTAGGTAAGAAGCCAAATGGGCGCAAACAACAACAAAAGCACTCAAACTCAACGCTATGAAGCCAATTTTTTCAGGATTCCAAAAAACCTTATTAAAAGTTTTTACGATCACTAGTTTTCAAGGAATGCTCTATTTGTTATTATATCCTTTTATCACACTTTTTAAATATCCCGACCCTGATCAGCTAACGTAGTGTGTCTTTAAGGATGTGGGTTTTGCTGATTTTGACCTTTTACGAAACTATTTTTGGATAAACTAGCAGAGCTGATATCCCAAAAACTTTTGCATCTTGACGAACAACTTTTCACGGTGATTTGTAATTTAACAGTAATCTGCTACAATCCCACCTACGCTTTTAAAAAGCTTCCTAAAGAAACACTCAGAATGTATCTTCTCATTCAATTGTCACCATTGTTCATTATTTTTTTGTGTAAGGCTCCAGAGAAGCCTTACACATAATGCAAAAGCGCCTTTACCTCGGAATTGTTTTTTTGGCGGACAAAAAAGCAAAAAAAAACGAAAACAAAAATTATTGACTTATTTATGATTAAAATTGAAAGTGCGCTAATTGGTTTTCTTTTGACGCTACCGAGTTAAAAATTGCACCAAAATCCTTAAAAAAGTTTGAATTTCCGGAAAAAGTTATTTTGAAGCATTTTGTCTATTTTTTTTTGGTTTTTAAATTTTGTCAAAATAAAAATGAAAAGTTTCAACCAAAATTTCAAAAAAAAACTCTCTAATGCATTGTCAAACAAGTCTTGTGCTTTCAGATGCAGTATGACCGTAAACTGTATCTCCTTAACTGGTTAACCCTTGTGAGCATATAAAAAAAGTTCCGCCAAAGCAACAGAGCCACAATTGTGGCTCTAATTTGAATGTTGTTTACAGAAAGCTTAAGGGGGTTGTTGGTGTAAATAAAACAAGAGTTGAAGAATATTATTTCTTTGTTCTCGAATCGTGGGAAAAAAATGATTATGAAAGAATATAACGCTCTGATTGGTCGCTCGTGACAACACGACGTACAAGAACCGACCCACGCACGCATCATTGTGTTGTTATTTTTTTTCGCCCACCTGTGCTTGAAATGAATCCGTGTTTTCACGCTCAAAACCGACTGAGAATTCTTTTTTCAACTTACGAGAACTTTTGAAGACGTCATAGTATGACGGTCATACGTTTCAAAAATAGTATGTTTTATAAAATTTGAAGCAAAATTGACCGAGCAATTCCAACATTCTACACCCACAACCCCCTTAAGGCGGTTCAAATTTGAATTTTTTCTGCATAAGGAAGTTGAGAGGTAATATTTTCGCATCCGAAATTTTATATTCTAGAATTTCAATTTTTAGTTCTAGAAAATATAGTAAGAGAGGCAAGTTATACCATAAAGTGATACACGGTCACAGTTGTCTTCACAAGTGACCTTTTCGTCGGAAACGATGCACAAGTATCTGGCCTACGTCATCGTTTTGTCCACTTTGATTTATATCTTATACATGAAAAGTGATTTATAAATAGGTCAAAAATTTTGATGGAAAAATCATGATTTTCGATTAAAAATGTTTAATTTCCCCTATAAAAGCAGACTATTACACTTTTGTTATTATTTTCAAGTTGATATGGTAATGAAGTTCAACTGTTGACAGCTTTTGATTGCTTAAATTCACTTTTATAATAATTCAATTTTTTCATGGGATACTTGAAGTTGAAAATTTAGAAATTTCACTTCCGAAAAAAAAATAACTGCTCCTAGATATCAATAAACTTGTAGATATCACACTTGTATTTTATGTATAGTTCTGAAATAATTCTTCAGGTAGTGAAACATAGGCGAAAAATCCTTCTAAATCAACACTCCGTAATTCTGGAACCAAACATTCGAAAAAAATTTCAATTATGTTTTCGGAACCGAATCAAAATTTTTATAATGTGTTTGAAAGAAAAGATTCTACGATCCCGTTTTTTGCCGTTTTTGAATGATTTGAGGTATGCTAGAGCCACAATTGTGGCTCTGTGCTCACAAGGGTCAAGGAGATACCCTTTTGACTGAGCCTCCCAAACTGAGCAATTCAAAAATTTAGGCTAAAAATGAAAAGTTGACATGGCCCCCAAGAGACGCCGAATTAAAATTTCGAAAAAAAACTCTCAACCGCATTGTCAAACAAGTCTTGTGCTTTCCGATGCAGTATGGGCCAAAACTGTATCTCTTAAACTGGTGAAGGAGATACCTTATGAGTCATAAGTTATGACTGAGCCTCCCAAAGTGAGCATTTGAAAAATTTCACTTTCTGTTTTTTCGCGTTTTTGTCCGCCAAAAGCAAAATTCCGAGGAAAGAGCACTTTTGCATTATGTGTGAGGCTTCTCTGGAGCCTGACACAAAAAATAATTAAAAATGGTGAAAATTGAAGGAGAAGATACATTTTGAGTGTTTTTCTAGGAGGCTTTTTAAAAGCGTAGGTTGGATTGTATCAAATTACTGTTAAATTACAAATCACCGGAAAGAGTTGTTCTGCAAGATGCAAAAGTTCTTGGGATATCAGCTCTGCTAGTTGATCCAAAAATAGCTTCGTCAAAGCTCAAAATCAACGACACCCACACCCTCAAGTAGTAGGGCCGGGATATTTACAAAAGTGTCATAAAGGGATATTTGATGGTGTTTCAGAGTCTCAAAATCACATACAAACTTTCATGAAATTGGATGTCACTACACAAAAACCGGAAGAATTATTTTTATGAAATGATGTATTTAAAGAACCATCAGATTTCATCTCTGAATTGCTGTCTGCTGATTCACTTTCATGCTCTCGAGTTTCTGAAGTATTTTTTACAAGCCTCGGCAGGATTAATATTGGCACCCTTTATATGGATATCCCTTTATATGGATATATTCTCATGAAAAAATACAGAGGTTTTCTCTCGTTTTCAACAAAATCAAATGTAAAATAATTTCTTAGGAACATTTAACTTACCGCAGTTTTGTGTATTACAGTGTTCTATGTCTGATTCACTGCCAGCGCATAGACCAACTCCTGGAGTTCCATTGTGCATGTTCGACTTCTTGTTTTGATCAGTTCGCATGTTTCTGAGCATGGTATCCAGCTACTCCAATCGGACATTTCTCTTTAATTAATAATGTTAATCAAGCAAATTAACACTATTCTCTTAAGGGCTCGGTGCATTTGGAGATTTGCACTTTTTCAAATTTGTTTTGTTTCATGGGAAACTTTTTGACACCTCATAATTTCGAATAAAAAGTATTTCAAACGTAAGTTGTCACTTTTGAGCTCACTTTGTTTAATCTGTGTTTTTTCAGATCGATTATTTTAACTTTATAAATCGTCTTTAAAATAAACACTCAAAACGCGCTTTTGTACTTTAGGTGTCTAAATTACATTAATTTTTTTTTTATTAATTAGAGCTTCGTCAAATCGAAAATTAAATTCCTAAAAAGACGAATAAAACGAAATTTTAGCACATCGAAAGAAACTATTATTAATTTATTAAATTTGCGTGGTGAACGAGTCGGCTTACCATTAGGCAGTTCTCAGTGTATAATTTTTTTTTTTAATTTTTGATTAGAGGGCTAGTACATTTCGCGCAAACCGTATTTTCATTCCAAAAGTATGATTCAGGTATTAAACAAGATCGAAGAAACAAACGAGGACATTTGATAAAAGTTAAAGTAGCCATTCCAATATTTTCAGTAGTATAAAGAGAGCGAAGAACAAAAAAGTAGACTGTAATTATAGTGAAGTAGGCATTTCTAATTTTTCAGCTAAGGATTCCAGAAAATTAGTTTAGAAAATTTTGAACCAGAAATGAGGAAAATTTCAATATTTCCAAAAGTTTCGACCAAAATCTTAAAAAAGTGTCATATGATTTTTCAAATAGCATATAGAAATATGTGGTCACCTACGCGAAAAAGTTAACTCCCGGAGTGGCCGACATCTCTGGACCGTAGTGTCTTTGCGCAATCGATGGCGCAGCGCTTGAATTGAGCATTATAACCGAACATTCATTATCAACATATATTTTTTCATATGATAATCATATTATTCAAAGAATTCTCTACAGTCTATAAAAACAATTTGTTAAAATATATAAAAGTTATCAAATGTGAATAAGAAAATTAAAACTCTCTCTTTTTGCCGATTCTCAGAAAAAAGTGCATAAATAACACGAATTTAGGGTAATTTGACATTTTCATATTTCAAATATTAAACCGCCACCTTTGGTATTGATATAGCAAAAAAATGGAAGTTTTCATCACCTTCTCATGTAAAATATATTCTTTAAAACTATGGATTATCTCGCTGGCATGAAAAATATTTATCATGATCTCTTCTTTTTCTCGCCTACGCATTTATTATGTTATCAGTTTTCCGGAAGTTGGACTTCTGAATGCTCTTTAAGGGAGGCCAATTTAAAATGCAATAAGTCTTGAAATTCCTGCGATTCTTTAAGGGGTTTCCACGTGATTTGAGTAATTTGAAAAAATGCATATTACAGTAATTTGAAAAAAGTACTCAATTACGTCAAAAATTCCAGGGTCAACTTCAAACGTTTTTTAAGACATTTTCTCATTACATCAATCCGAATAAATCACGTGACGAAATCAAAAATAAGGTTTGAATATGTCATAGATAAATTCTTATTTCTCGAAAAATAGTCAGTGACGTGTTAGTAAAATATTATTATGTTCAAAACTCTTTAATTATGTGTTTATTGGTCAAAAATTTTTCGGCGTAATTTGATCACTATTTGTTTACTTTCAACAAAACTATTTCCTAATTTGAAGGTCACGTGATCGTTTTTGGTCTTTGTGTAATGGAGAAAAAGTCTTAAAAACTTTAAAAAACCACTTCACTTCTTTCAAAAATTTTATTTTGGTCCCGCTCAAAGGCTTTTTTTGATGATTAAATTTTTTTTGCAAAAATAAGTACTGTAATACAGTAAAAATTTCGAAAAAAACGCACAAACGTCAATATTCCAATAGTCGATCGATCATTTGTAAATTTCATTCATACATGATAAGTGTCCTAAATTGCGATTAAAGGCCATTGCGCCATCGATGGCGCAAAATCACTACGGGAGTTAAAGTAGCCTATTGAAGATTTTTATTGTTGATTTAAACAAATAATGCAAAAAATATTTTGAACACAAAATAAGGCATTTTTGGATAATGTTCGGAACTTTTTCAAAAATTTTCATAATTTGTCGAATTTGGAAAGTTTAATTCGAACTCAAATTTCTTTAAAAAGCAATAATTTCGGAAATTCTGTAGTTACAATGTCTGGATGATATTCTTCACGAGTATGAAATAGTCGAGAGTTATCCTTTGTATGTGTGATATCTTCAAGAAATGGTGTCGAAAACTAGATCATAATAGTTTGTTCGCATATGACGAATTTGCGGCTTCCATTTTTATTGATATTTTTAATATTTAGCAACAAATTTATATGAATTTATTTCTGCTCTCGAAACCCCATTTTCAGAAATAAAAAAATTGAATGAAGCTAAATAAATAAAAAATCTGTTCTAAAACATGTTTCAAAAAAATAGGATATCCCCAAAGTAGGAGATCCTTAAAATGTAAATCTGTCGAAAACGATCGCCCGCGTTGATACATCTGCTAAGTGGGGAGTAACCAGGGAGCTCTTGGCCGACTTTTTTGTGTGTTCGAAGTTTCGAGCCGTTGTCAAATAGCAGTTTTGAGGCCGGCGGGAACGGTTGCGGATCCTATTTAATCAGATGAGAGAAATTATTTTTCTGCCCAATTAATCACGGGCTTTAAAGATGCAAATTAATTTACTGACTCTTAAAGTTGAATATTTTACGGGAAAAAGTGCACTTCATTTTCATGTCAAACCCCCCCCCTCGCCTAACTTTGATTACGCACTTTTTGCATCAAATAACTGTAGCCCGCGAAGTTTTATGTAAGAACAAGTCATTTGATCAAATTAAACGGTCAACGTACCTAAAGTCTCAATAGTCTTTTTAGTTTCTTCTTGTTGTTCTGCCATAAGCTCTTGAATTTTTCGAAATGATTCTGTTACAGTATCGCTTCCATAGACCTTTCTTTTGACTGTTCGCGGGAACTCAAATCCCGCGCAGGTGACTGTGTTAGGGAACCAGCCATTTGGACCAGTTAAACCTGTCGTTGTTTGCGTAGCTGGAAAAGTGGTAGCATACAGATTTTCGCAGGCAAAATCGCACTTAAGCAACCATGACAAATTTATCAAATTTAATGATTCAAAATAATAAAGTGTTGTTTTTCGTCCCGATAACAAATATGCTCTAATTTGCTATCTTTTATTGCGCAACATCACTTCAGAAACAATTTGGTGAAATTCGTGGTTACCGACGATGAGCTGAGATTGGGAATCCCATAGAAGCCGTTATAAGGATAAATCTTCAGATATCCCAATTTGGGATATCTGAAGATTTATCCTTATAACGGCTTCTATCTCTAGAAAAATGGTAGAACCTTCATTTTCGGAGCATTCACTTTTATTTTATCGGTTTACTCCCAAAAATATCGATTGAAACAAAAAAATCAGAAAATTTTAAATTTTTGAGTCTTTTTTTATCCAAATTATTATCTGTATCACGTGATCTAAAGGACGGATCTGAATTATTTTTTGTAATGTTTGAAATTTTGGTTTTGTTCAAAACTAATTTTGTAAATAACTAGAAAAAACACGTTGAAAACTAAAATTTGTCAAGACTTTCATTAACGAGATTAATATATAATTGATGGATCAGCGAAGGTTGCCCAGATTGTACGCATGGTGCAGAAGAACCAGAAGCGCGATTTTCCATAATGCCAAGAGTAAAGGCCGAGACTACGTTCTTATCATAATATTTGTATTGATCGTAAACACTTTTTGGCTGAGAAGCGTAGTTAATCAAGGAGTAAAAAATGATCTCCAGACAAAAATTGATTTGAAAATCAAATTTATACATATTGTAGTATTATACTGAATAGGTGAAATTTGAGTACAGTTGTAGGTTAACCTATCGCGAACTGTTTGGCTACCAATGACGTTAGCGAGAATTTTAACATAGTTCATTTGGTTTTGTTATCATAATTGTGTTTTTAATTTTTATACAGTCATATACACAACCTTTGAAATTAGTCGACCAACTTCTGAGGAGTGTTTTTGTCAATAAATGCTAAACTTTATTTAGAATTTACGAAAAACCACCGTTTTTTTTGGAAATTATTGATCGAAAAATCTATCGCCTCTGAGGTTAAATTTCAAAATTTGCTCAAATTTTTGCAAACGCTAGTGCAAAACAAACGAAAAATTCTGAAGAGCCGTTTTTTCAAATTTCGACCTCAAAAACAAAATTTGATAAAAATTTTCCAAAAAAATTTGTGCTTCAATTTTTTCGAAAGTATGCTCAAAAAAAGCTTGGGAAAAACTGAAGAGAAAGCTTGCTTACGTAAAGCCAAATTTTTGAAGTGTATGTGTTCAAATGGAAACCAACGTTATTTCGTCCACTCAATTTCGAAAAAATCCTTAGAAAAAATCGAAAATTATTTTGTTGTTATTCGGGTTTTATGTACAAGCAACGGAAACCCGTAAAAAAAAACTCCATGAATGTTATTTGCCAATTCTGAATGGTCAATTTTGGCTCCTTTTCTAAAAAGTGGTGGAACAATTGTTCCTTGAGTGTTCGACGTAGCATCATGAAAAGGATTGTCCGTGAAAACTTGGATTTGTCTCACCGCAGCTATTATCAAGTTAACTTTTTTATGCCTTTAAAGGAAATTTAACCAAATCGCTTTAATCACGAACAAATGGATAACAGACCACTAGAAGGCAGATCTTGAATATTTGAATTATAGAAACTACGCAGGATACGGTCACTCAAACAAAACCCTGGATTGCAGAATACGCCGATTTTAATGGTCAGATTTGGACGGGATCAATGAATCAAATGGTCAGATTCCTAATTTTTCAGATATTCAGGTAGGGTGTTACAAGTTTTTCAGCATTGACATTTTACGATATTTATGAGAAAATGGAAAAGTTTAAAAATGAAAAATTTCAAAATTTTCGAAAAAAAACTAGATTTCTGATTGGTAAAAAATCAACTTCACTAAACTTTAAATCAATTAATTTTGCAGTAATCGCCTGAATCTCTGTATTTCGATGAGTTATAATATATTTTCTGAGGCCAATTATTTTGAAGAAAATTTGCATTTCAAAGGCCGTAAAATGCCATCTTGAAAGAAAATGTAGCTAGTTTGGCATAAATGACAAATAAATCGGTTTGTGGAAATTGTAAGATTTAACTTATTAGGTAGCTCGCATTGAGGTGCAGAAATGATATGCAAAAATGTGATAAACAAAACTTGGACGTGATAATTATCTCACAAGCAAATGGTGGATTTCAAAACCGAGAAACCCCGAAATAGCAACGGCCAAACAACCTTTTTCCCTATAACTTTGTCCTTGTAACGAATTTATCATTTTTTTTTCGATTTTTCTATCAGTCCCGTGTTTCGAGCAGATTGAATTTGAAATCCACCAATGTTAAAATTCTAAAAGTCAATTTTAGCCAGTTTTTGCGATTGTAATCGACATATCTCTGAAAATTTACTATCGATCGTCGAAAACTACATCAATTAAGAGATCATTTCAACGAGACGAAATTTAAAGTATAAAATAATCAATATTTGAAAATATTACGATTGTTTGAGATTTCTGGCTTCTGATTGGTTAAATTCAGTTTAAAGATATACTTACTTAAAATAGTTAAGTGTTACTTTAAAATGTTACTTAACTTCAACACCAGCAAAAAAATTATATCAAATAAACCTATTTTCACTTATAAAAAGCTAAAGAGATTTTTTTTCAACAGGCTAAGCGCAATGTTTTTGAAAACTTCATACTTTTGCAAAACATGTTTGTTTGATTCAATTTGAAGCAAAATTGACCAAGAATTAACAGATTTTCTAAATTTCATTTTAACCGCCTAAAAACCGAGGGAGATTTGTTTTGAATTGGCGAAACTCAAAATTATCGGAGAATTCCTACTTTTCAGAACATATTTGTTTGATTCAATTTAAAGCAAATTGACCGAGGTTTACCCAATTTTGTGAATAGAGAAGATGTATTTACCGGTTTTTCAGTGCGGCACAAGTGAGTCACCCTTGACCAGAATCGAAAAATTTTACTTTCAACTTTGAAAGAAAAGGTTTAAGTCTCCATTATTTTTATCTTATTTATTCTTATCCACCCGTTATCGACCCTTCCAGACCTGCTGGAGAAGTTGCATAGATTCAGACGTTAAAGATTCAGGGGCAAACAATGTATGATATGAAAAAATTTCCACATCATGATTTTCAATGATATTTTATACTCTCCTTTGCGCCTACGCAAAAATAAAAATTTATGATTTAAAAGGTTTTTGTAGAGAAATATTGATTTTCGAAATTTTGTCAGATTAATAACAATGATTTTCATCCCCTTATTGACCAAAATATCAGTTCAAACAAAGAATCCAATGAAGTCGAGAAAAATCTGTAACATCCTATATCCTATTACGAGGAAGGTAGATCAAAATTGCCTAGGTAAAAATACAAACCATTTGTGTGTTCAATTCAGGGATTTGATTGGTTGGTTGACCCGTCTCACTCTCGTTTGTATTTGGATTGTATTTTTACCTTGTAATTTTTACCTTGTAATTGGTTTGTATTTTTACCTAGGCATTTTTGATCTACCTTCCTCGTAATAGGATATCAAGATCTGTCTATTGAGGGTTGGTAGTCCAAAACTAAGGAAGACTAAGGAAATTAATATTTTTTCATTGATTTAACAATTTTTTTTTGAAATATTACCAAATGGCTTCAATTCACGAACATAGAGACCAAGTAAAATAATTTTAAACCCAGATTCGTCTGTATTGTTCTAAGAATGTGCGCGCTGACTAACCAACTGTGCGCATTGGCACATGATTGAGTACACGTGTTGAACCAATTGTGCCTTTTTGACAATCGCGAGAAAATTCTTGCGTTTTGGATTCATTTCTAAGTATTTAATAGTTTATTTGAGAGTTAACTGAGTTCCAACCAATTCCAGGATCGGTCAATCCGAAAACAATACCCATTAAAACATCTTCGGGTGTATTTCCACCCCAACTCATAAAATTTTTACTTGTGAAGTAACTATCAACCATTGCGTCCGATATTTGATCAACGTCTGTGAAGGAAAGCGCCATTGACCACTGTTCACTCATGTCACTGAGATAAGTTCCTTTATTAGAGTTAACTTGTTTTCTCGTTTTTTTTCCATGAAATTGTATAGATAAATATTTTTTAGTTAACTTTATTATACCGATTACGGGGCCTTCTCGCACATACCAGCCACATTTTTTTATAATCTGGCTTTGATCAATGACTCATCTGATTGTGTTCTTAGATAACTCAAACTGAGCAGAACTAATAAGAGCAAAATAAATCTAAATAAAGTCCAAATCAGGGGTCGGCAGAATCAGATCGTATTGGATTGGATCGAACTTGATCAGATTGGATTGGATTGACTTTTTTTGATCCGATCCAATCTGATCAAAATTTTTCTTTAACTCGGCTTTTGAAAATGACTTATATGATTAAGTTCTTGGAAAGCTCAAACTGAGCACACATATTCAGTAAATAATAAAATAAAACAATTGGTCCAAATCAGACCATTTTTTACAATTTTTTTCAACAAAAACCGATTATTAAACAATTTCAATTATCTCAGGAAATAAATGAAAATGATTAGATTCGGATCAATTGTTTTATTTTATTATTCACTTAATATGTGTGCTCAGTTTGAGCTATCCAAGAACCTAATCAGATGAGTCATTTTCAAAAGCCGAGTTATAGAAAAATTTTGGCTTAAAAAATGGCATAAAATACCCAGCAAATGCCGTTTAAAATATATAATTTACTGTTGAAGGAGTTAATCCCGTTGCAAATGGATTTCGCTCAAAATATGAGAGTTCTGAAATTCAGTAACTTTATCGACACAAAAAATGAAAATGAACTTGGTCTCAGATCTTTCAAATCACATTTTCAACCGCTGGAGGCAAAGTATCAACTGGAACGGAACGCGAAACGGTTGTTCGCGGAATGAAACGCGCCCCCCCCGTTCCTTCGGAATCCGGCGTTCTGTTTTTACTGTTTTTTTTTAATTCTAGACTTGCATTTTAAAAATTTATGATGAATATTTTTTTCATACTACCAAAAGATTGTTCTTGTCCGCAAGCAATGATTTTAGCGCTAAATTATTGTAGGTTAAATTATTTTTGACCAATGAGAAGGAAGACAGAGCGGCCAATGGAAGCGCTTTTTCCTAGGTGTTTTTTTGCCATTTTTTTGAGAAATCAAAGATGTTTAAAACTTTGACACAAAAGTGGGCTCGAGTTTACGGGGGAATCGGACGCAGAAGTCAATGTAGTTTCAGAAAATATCATTTTGATATTTCTGCGATGAATTTAAGGGCCTCGGTGCATTTTGGCAGATTTGCACTTTTTCAAATTTTTTTGTCTTCATCGAGAAATTTTTGCCACATTATTTCGAATAAAAAGTATTGTCAAAACGTAAATTGACAATGTCTGAGGTCTCACTTTTTATACATCTGTTTTTTTCAGAATCGATTATTGTTATACTTTAATAGAATCGTCTTTAAAATAAACACTCGTAATAAACTCCGCGTTTGAGTTACTTTAGTGTCTAATATTACACTTAATTTTTTTTTCTTGAATTGAGGCTTTCAAAACAATGGTCTGACCAACACAAATTCGAAATTTACTAATTTTTATGTCATAATGATTCTACGTCAAAAATCGAAAAATTAAAATTCCCTAAAAAAGCGAAAATAAAAGACGAAATTTTAGCACATCGAACAAGAAATACTTTATTCAATGAGTTAAAATTTATTCAATTTTACGAGTGATGGGTCGCTTTACCAATTAAGCAAGTCTCGGTGAATAATATTCTTTAATTTTTGTTGATTTCGCGCAAACCGTATTTCATTCAAAAAAAGTAATTCCAGTAGTATAAACAAGAAGTCGAAGAAAACACAAAACGAGGAACGTATTGAATAAACGTTAAAGCTAGCATTTCTCAATAAATTTTCAGCTGATAATTCCAGAAAAATAAAGTTTGAAAATTTTTTGAAGAACATGAAATGAGAAAAATTCCGGAATTTTTTCGAAAAAATTTTTGACAAAACATGTCAAAAACAGAGTAATAACAATTTTCTAAAGAGCGCTTGAAACATATATAGAGATATCAGATAGAATAGAGATATTATAGAGAACATATATAGAGATATTCATATATTCTTTCGAAAAAAATGACCCAAAACAGACTTAACTTTTATCAACTACCGTTTTTCTTGAAACGGAGAATTTGAATTTAAAACCTTTTCGAAAAGCTGGCCCTGATACCATAAATTAGTAAACTATAAAACAATACGTAAATATCTCGAAAAGTATCTAATCAGCACGTGTACACCCTACTACACATGCCGAGTAC
>SCLH01000431.1:129118-177092 GCA_004367855.1 Oikopleura vanhoeffeni | reverse complement strand
AAAACAATTATTTTCCATGTTTGGAATAGGCTGTTCAACCTCTAGAAAAGTGCCAAAATTAATGTTAAAATTTTTTGTCAGCCTTCGTCCATGACCTAATTTTGATTTTTTTCTAGGTGGCGCTTAATCGCAAAAATGATCATGAATGCTATGAAAAAATTAAAAAAAAAATGATCATTTTTGCGATTTAGCGCCACCTAGGAAAAAAATCAAAATTCCGGGCCCGAACGTCGATTCTCACGTGAATAAAATGGTCATTCGTGAAAAATCGTAAAAATTGGGTCATGGACGAAGGCTGACAAAAAATTTTAACATTAATTTTGGCACTTTTCTAGAGGTTGAACAGCCTATTCCAAACATGGAAAATAATTGTTTTTTAAACTCAGAGATTCATCAAAATCTTGTCTTTGCATACAAAGTATAATGAAGTTACTACTGTTCCCCGTTTATTCTTGAGGCGCAGTTTAAAAAGGTCCAGATTGCCTCGACCACCCCCTTAACTCACTTTTTTCAATTTTGACTAGGGGCGCTCTTGAGCTCAATTTGAAGAAAATATGAAATTTTAATTTTTCCTTTCCCTAAGTTGCATAAAAGTTCACAAATATTTTTGAAATCTAAGTGGTCGATTCAATTTAACTTAATAAAAATTTGTATTTCGGATTTGAAATTTTTCTTAAATATTTTTTAAAAGTAGACTGACTTCGGTAAAAGTTTTTCGAGAACATCAATGTTAAGAGCAAATTGATATAAAGAATAATATCTTGGTATCTTCAACCTACGATCTCTTGCAAAGAGGGGACCAGGACCATGTTAAGTCATTCTTGCTCAGAGGATCAAGTCATCTAACGGTGTTTTTGAATATTAAAAAAGTTGACAAAATCTAATTCAGAGCACCACTTTTAATCCACCAGCGTTCAAAAACATGAAGTACAAATTGTACTGTACAATATCGATAAATTAATAATTTTACATTTTATCTGACGAAATATCCCATCCATTCTCGGTACAAAAAACAAACTCTGGAATCGCCAGCGCATCTCCACACAAAATTCTACATTTTGTCCCATTGATAAAATCTTTGTCAACAGGATGATGGTCATAAGTAATATTGAGCGTTTTGCACAGCAGCTGGCCTAATGGTGCGGGCGCATAAAATTTTTCTCCGGCGCAAGACGCGGCCGTCATATTTTTAGGGTGAGCTACGCCGTATATCATTTTTAAACACAAAAAAAGTTGATTTTATTTTATTTATGAGATCACTGTATACCATTCTGATAGGGAAGCACTGAGCCTGAGGGCGCAGAAACTACGCAAATGCTCATTGGTGGCGTTATTTATAGTGATTTACGTGTTAATTATTGAAATAGCAGGATCTACATGTAGCACGAGAATGAAATTTTTTTGGTTTCAATAGGCCGGTAAATGCTAGATTAAATCAGAGTGATTTTTTTTTCTGATTAGCTTGTTAAATTCTGATAGTGGAAAAGTGAAGAACCCTTTGGGGCAAAAACAACTGTTTCGTAAGCCAATAAAAGTGAAGCTGAAATTAGTAGTTTTCAACGTTATAAATGTGTACTTGACACGTACCACACCTTTGTTTTATAAATGCATTTGAAGGTTCACAATTTGACTGTCATTTATCTATTTCCCTAGTATTATTGAGCTCATTTGAAAAAATTTAGTTATCCACACAAAATTTCGGATTTATGGCCAAAAAAATCATTTGTTTCTTCCTTATATCGAGAAAATCAAACAAGATGTCTGATTCAGATATTCCGGTCTTTCTTAGTTGTTGTGGCAACTTATTTTATCGGACCAATGTTTGAGAAATTTTGCCACAAATGAAATGTCTTGGCAGTCAAATTATATTGTTCAGCTAAATTTTAGACTGAAATTAAAAAAATTATAATTTTCAAAACCGACTTTTACCGGACAGATGACAAATTTTTGTTTGAAATTTCAGTCGAGATGGTCTAAATCATTTGACTGACGGGATATATCGAAAATTATGCCTATGTTTCGAATTTTATCGGGACGTCACAAGAAAAGACATAGTCCAATCACATCACTCGATTGTCGAGAATTCGATGATTTCATCGGTCACTTTCTCCTTTTGTGTCGTAGTGATAAAAACACAGGAAAGACCGAAACATTTGAAAGAACATGATTCATGTCCGATTTACGATCCATCGTCCCGATTTCGAGGCAAAAGTAAGATGCGATTTGCAACTGCTCTCTGGCGCTAAATAACCTACAAAAATATTTGCCACCACCGCGGATCGAACGCGGGGCCTTCAGATCTTCAGTCTGACGCTCTCCCAGCTGAGCTATAGCGGCTAAGAAGTTTGGCCATTACGGGGGTCGAACCCGCGACATTCGCGTTATTAGCACGACGCTCTAACCAACTGAGCTAAACGGCCATGTTTAATGTTGCAAATAATTGCATATTTATTTTGAAATACATGACGAAATCATAATAAATAAATAATTACGTATTACATAATGGGAATAATATTCCATTTTGAAATTAAATTGCATTTAATCCAAAGTTAAAACATGGCCGTTTAGCTCAGTTGGTTAGAGCGTCGTGCTAATAACGCGAATGTCGCGGGTTCGACCCCCGTAATGGCCAAACTTCTTAGCCGCTATAGCTCAGCTGGGAGAGCGTCAGACTGAAGATCTGAAGGCCCCGCGTTCGATCCGCGGTGGTGGCATATATTTTTTCTAGAGCGCTAGAGAGCTGAATAAAATTCCAGAAATCTTTGCAATACCAAATTTTTGATAAACCCCTGGACCTGATTTTCAATGCGTTTTCAAAATTTAACTCCTGCAAAATACAACTGGGGTCAAATTTCATATCATTTTAACTGTTAAGGGGGTAGCAGCGATGTGGCAGACTGGCGTCAATTTAATTTACGAAAATAATTAGTTGGTTTATTTTTTTGTGCTTATTATCGTTAGCTGAACCAAAATAAATGTGTATCAGCTCATTAAGGGGGTACTCAACGGTTTTTTAATTAAGGTTAGGGACATAATAACTGCACCAAATAGCGTCAGGAAGGACCCAAAATGCATTTCTGCTCTTATCATAGAAACAAAATTTGAGATTTTACTTCAGTTTTGCAGTAGCTGTCAATGTGAGGTATTTTCGGACAATCCCGGGATGAAAATAATTTCTAGAAACTCCAAAAATTGACTTCCGGCTGAACCAAATGCAATTTTTCTATTAATAGGAGCAATGATTAAAAAAAGTTTACACTAGAAATTGAGAAGACATGTGTCTACGAATTATATCAAATTTAAAAAAAATCGACCAAGTCGTTTTCGGAGAAATTTGTTTCAGTTTGGAATTTTTACATTTTCTTGATCTAGAATATAAGGATCAAAATTTCAACATGACGTTAGCAGATTTTTTGTTTAGTAGACTATGCGCTTTAAATTGATGGTCTCTACAGCTCAATACGATGAAATTTTTTTTCTAGAAATCATGAAAATTGACTTCCGGCTGAATTAATCTGCAATTTTCTATAAATAGAGCGATGTTTAAAAAAAAGTTTTTCACTAGAAATTTAGAAGACATGTTTCTCCACAATAATACAAATTTAAAAAAAATTGTATCGAACTCGTTTTTGAGAAAACTGGCTACAAATTCTAAAATATCATGAAATTACAGTTTTCATTATTCTAGAACAAGTCCATTGAAATTTTTGCTAAATATTTCCGGTAACTGTTGATAATCAGTTTCAAAAATCTCCTCCCCACTTGGTGCTGTGGTGCTAAAAAACTCTGTTTTTACTGTGGTCCGAAGCAAATATAGATCTTCCTTTGGCTTTTCAGAATTTCATAACGTGTTTCGTTTTGTTCTGAGCCCCAATCTAAAATGTCGAAACCGTTGAGTACCCCTAAATCTTTTTATCTATTTAAGGAACGATTTGGTTCAACTTTTATTTATAATTCAGTGTAAAATTTTTCGAAAAAATTCAAAGCATTATGAAAATTTTAAGATTTTCGTCCAAATTTTTTGATGAATTTTTTGATATCTGTGAATTAAAAACGAATAAAAATAGCCACTTTAACTTTTCATTTGCATTCTGATGCTGTTTGAAAAATTCATGAAATGTTTATCTTGTTCATTTTGTGGGTCGACTTTTTTGAAAATATGATGAAAAATTTCCCGCAAATCAAGTCCAAAAATTTTTATTGTTGGTTTTTTGAAATAAAGCCAAATCACATGTGAAATTTTATAGTATCTATTTGATTTCCGTATTTCAATCGATGGAAAGGTATATAAAATTTCGGGTGTAATAGGCTACGTTACTTTTAAAAGTCAGGAAATTTTTTTATATTTAAACTCAATTTAAGGTCAATTTTTTCCTAAAAAGCTGTTTTTCATGGAAAAAAACTTTTATATTAGAGAAATTTGTTCATGTGAATTCTGATGATGATTCTCCCACTAATTAGTGCATTACACCTGAAAATGTCTAAAGTTTATAAATATCGCCTTTCAAAGAAATCCCACATCGGGTCAAGTTGGAAATGGAGTTTTAATGAAAAGTGATTTTTGATATTTTTGCAGATACTTAAGAATTTTGAAAAATTAAAAATATAAACGTTTGCAAGAATGAACACTTTTATTGAAGATAAAAAATATTAAAAAAAATTTTCACATTTTTTTTCCATAAATCAATCCGAAAAAATGTACCAATCTCCCACATCGCTGCTACCCCCTTAAGTAACTGAAATATGACCCCAAAACTTTAATTTTTTCGTGAATTTATTGATTTGTTGCAAGTAAAACAGGTAACTATCTGGATAGGCGATTAGTATAATATTGTCAATAGCTTCAAATAGTAATAATTTATCTTGAAAATGATTATACAATAAATCGAAACGTTGATTAAAAAATAATAGAATTTAGAAATCATTAAATTGCTGGGCCCATTGGCAATAAACCTACAAGTAAATGGTCTGTGTAATTTTTATCAAAAATCCTAAAAATACCCAAGGTCTGATATCCGGGTTTGATTACAGAAAAATAAACTAGAAATATCACAAGAAAGATTTCAATACGGAAATGGATTTTGAAAAGAATAATAAGAAACCATTTTAAATTGAAATTTGACACCAAAAATTTAATAAAATGATAAATATTGAATTTTCAAAATTTATGAAATTATACAATGGGAAAAGATGGGCACGTAGCAACACCGCACATATTAGCTCCTCGTTCAATTTTGAAAAATCCTTCATCTCCCCATCCAGAACCCCAGGAGTTCTTCACGATATAAAATGGGGTTCCACATTTTTTACATGTTCCAAAACCAACAGCCAAAACAGCATGGTTAACATCAGTCGATCCGGATTTGCATGTATCTGGAAAAAATAATTACATTTTAAAGACCTTTTCGGCTCTAAATCACCCCGTTTTGTCCGCTTAGACAAACTTCAAATCAGAAAAAATGCGTAGGTTTTGTCCACTTGACGAACAATCATATTATACTTAGTTTTGGTTTAAATAATGAACATATTAAATACTGGATTAACAATTAAAATGATATTTCTGAAATCTCATAATTAAGCTTTCATTTTCGAGACATTAAAAAACATCCAGCATGTTTTATTTTTCCAGAGTCCCCTTTTCAGTTGCACGAGTTTTTTTCGAAGATGGCGGTACCGATTTTGAAAATTCCAAAAATACAAGATCAAATCTTAGATTATCGGTTTCTCGAGAACCATATAATTTTGAAGAATAATAGGGCATTCCGAATAGTGGGGGTATTATGCAATGTATCAAAGTTTGATAATCAAACTCTTGACTTTCATGTATTTTTGGAATTTTGAAAATCGGTTTAGTTATCTTTTAGAAAAACTAGTGCAACTGAAAAACTAAAAAGGGGAACTAAGAAATACCATTAATTTAATTTTTTTGCCATTTTTTAAAATCACCCTTTTTATGAAAAAATTTAGTACCTGAATTGTAAACACCCTCTTTATAAAATCTGAAATCGGATACAACTTCAAAAGCAATTGAAACTGGATTAAAATAAGCAATTGCCAAAGCCAACTGATCTTCATCTCCTTCAGTGATATTGAATGAATCATGAACATATGCCTTTTCTAATGAAGGATTAAATTCACAGAGGCCATCTACCGCTGTATATGGATAATCTTTTTCTTCTTCTAGGCCACCAACCGCACTAAAAACAGCTCGTGAAATCATGTATAGGTTTTTATTCACACATTTCATAAAATTTACAATTTTAATTATTAACCCCCTCAGTCATTAAAGTGTCGATATTGGCGGCACCGTGCAAAATTTTGAATGACGCTATTCACCTATAATTGCAAAAAAAAAATCTAGGACCAAATTACAGCGCGAAAAAATTAAAAAAACAGAAAAAAAAATTTGGGGTTAAAATGGAATTTTAAATTGACGGTTTGAGTAGGTGGCGCGTCGTGCCGCAAGAAAGAAATTCATGCGGTAAAGTGAAGCCCTTGAAATTTTACCAAGACTTTTTCAATTTGGGCTTCCTCGAAAATTCTCATGAGTATAATGCTAAGTAGGTATGCCGTATATAATATACGGCGATATGGGCCATATAATATGGTGTATTGTTGCGTGATATAATATCACTGATATTACAAAATGAACAATTAGCACGGATCAGGAACATTTGGGATGAAGCATTGAGAGATAATCGGTTTTATCCTCAAAAGTTTTACATTAGAATTTTTTATTCTCCGTACATTTATCTTCGGTAATTTTTCTTCGGAAATAGGTGTTTTGTTACATTCATGCTCAAGCAAGTTTTACTTTCTACAGTTCAACAATACAAATATTAATACCCGCTAAATTATTATGGTATTTTAAAATACAAATAATGTCTGGAAATTTGACCGTTTTGTTTTTTTAGACTAACGTGTCAAAGTAACGTATGTTGTGGCCAAATTAAGGCTGTGTTTCTTTTAAGACGAAGTCCTATAAATAGAAAATTTAATATTTGGATGTGAATGATTATTACTTAAAATTTATGATTCACAATTTTTGAACTAAAATGTAAATTTTTTTGTAAAGATTTTTTCCGAATACTCACTGAATGTATTCAAAGGCATGCGAAGGTAATCCTCCATTGCAACCGTGATTATCAAAATCTTGTGCGCAATCAACCAATTGTTGTTCAGATAAATTATACGCTTTTTGGTGATGAATCAAATGAGCAGATTCCAGACAGCCAGTTGTACTGAATTAAGGTTCAAATTATATTTAAAATAGAAATCGAAATTTGGTGTTTAAAATTTTTTTTCGTCAGAATATGTTTCAAAAATTTGAAATTTTATCTGTAATTTTTAAATTCATTTGTTAATCGGCTTTGTTACGCAGTGTTTACAATATTTTGTATTGTTTGCACGAAATCTTAACTTTTTGAAAAGGTTAGAATGAGGGTTAGGTAAACTCGTACGTTTAAATTCAACAAATACTTAATTTTGTTATAATACTGTATATAAAATATTTTTGACCCTGCCTAAATGTCCAGCATGACCCACAGTGACCTTGATTTTTGACTGGACTGACACCACCTCGTTCTCTCCAATCAACACCCTCTTCCGGTAAAAATAATTTTTTTAAATTTGCACTTTCTTCAATTCGCTGAGTAGCAGTGGCGGAACAATCTTGGCCTTTCATGAGACGTTTTTGTTCAAATTCTTCAAAGGTTAAATCAGCGTGCTAAAATCAGATTTTATTTTTCGAAAAAAAAAATTTTAAACCCATTCAATTCAACACTAATTTGAATCAGTTTTGTAATTAAATGTTCGTAAATTTTTCTTACACATTTTTTTTTACTTAAAATTGCAAAGAAATGCAAAAAAAATTTTACCAAAATTTGTACTTAAAAACTGTAGGGTTTCGGAAATATCCAAATATGCGCCACCTAAGTTAAATTAAAACTTTTTTAAAATAATTGAACCCTAAAATCTTCAAGCTTAAAATGTTTCTGGGTTCTTTTGTGTAAAAAAATTAAAATTATAACTTTTCTAAAAATTTAAGCATAAAACTCTTCAATCTTAAAATTTTTCTGGATTATTTTGTGTAAAACAATTTAAAGTAAAGCCTTCCTAAAAAATTGAAGCACAAAATTAAATTAAAAATTTTGAAGAAAAAAATTTATCAAAAAAGATTTCTAAATTTTCACACCATCAATTTACCTCGTTCAATCCCATAGTCCAGGTTTTTTCTTCCTTTGCATTATGATTTTCAATCATCTCAAAGTTGCTTTGAAAATGTTTGGCTCTAACTTTTCTTTCTTCTTTATCATAGGCCTTTTTATGTTCAAGTTCATACTGTTTAAATTCAGTCAAAGTTTTTGTAGTAACACCAAGCATATTAGCCTCGGCGTGCTCGGCCTCCATTTGGAAAAATTTCATTGAAACGGAGCCAAAGGCAACTGGAAGTAGAAAATAGGAAATTCTCATTTTAATATTTTAGGATTTCGGTCTGAAAAGATAGAAAATTAGAATTTTGAGACTTATTTTGAAGTGCCAATGTTTATTTTTCTGCAACGTCCGCAAAACCGAGTGAATATTATCCGATTACAAATATAACACTAAATTAAATGTAAGAACAGATCTTTGCACAAAAAATTAAAAAATAATAAAGTAAATTTCCCCAATTTTCTATGTGAATAACATTAAGAAAAAATAGCTCTCTATAAAATACAATTTTGTAACAATTTGTTGCGGCGAGAAGTTATATTATTTTATAATTTATTTTTTATTCATTTGTATACTTTCGTATTAAGTATTTATTTCGAATTGTTCGTTCTTCATCAGTACCTTATAATACAGTGAATTCCGTTTATCAGGACGCGTCCTATCAATATTACAACAATTGTCCAGCGAAAAGTACTTTATTTTGGCATAAAATATTTGGCTTTAAAATGTTTTTTTTCTGTTTTTACAAAAGTAAACATTACTGAGTATAAATGAATAATTTGAAAAACAAATTTTAGGAGCTACCTTCTCTTAATTTTTTACCCTATGCTGAATAGGCTATGCCATTCACGAAACAATTCAATAAATATTAATAAATTGTCAAATTCTGATATTTTGAAATAAGGTTTGATATTCTTTCATGGACACAAATTTTTAATCACTTTTTATTTTTTAATCACAAATTATCTCAAACCTTTTTGAAAAATCATATCTTTATAATTTATGAATATTCACCGAAATTGTTTTCAATTTTTTTTGTCAATAAACAAGTGCAGTCACCACAAAAATCACAGATAGTGACATTTTGAGAAAACTTAAAATTACAAGAAATTATTATGGCGTCTGTTTTTCCACCTACGAATTTTTATAGTCTGGACGAAATGAAACTTGATCACGTTATGTTTTCAACTTCACAAAAAATAATTTGCGAAAAAACAATTTTTCATCTTCCCCGTTAAAATAGTAACCAATGAGTCTTTTTGACGCAAAAGCGAAAACGTTTTAAATAGCGTGTATATCTAGTCGTCGATTTATGTGAAATCACTATCTATTATCTATTACTTTCACATAAATCGACGACTAAGCAGGATCTTCGATATACATTTCAATTTGTGCAGACTGCTACAATATTGTTTGATTAAAGTGAATATAATTTTCATAAATTGGCACAACCAAAAAAATTTTTAATTCATTGCATCCACTGAACATTCAAAATGTATCAAGATTATAAAGCAAAACTATGGTTATGTATATTAGGAATTGGACGCAAATTTGATTAATTTATTACCCATTATTGGTGTTTTATCAGCAAGATGTAGTTAAAATATTAGTACAGTTAAATATAGTGAACATGTGAGAAGAAAAATAATATATTTGTTTTGAAAGCTTTTGACAGTCGGTATCTCTTAATCTATACCAATGATTTTTAAGCTGCATAAGAAACGGTAATCCGTATACAGTGAAATTATATAAAATTATTATCATTTATTTTGTGCCCGCCCATTATAACTATAATCCTTGGTCATTGCTATGCTATTGAGTTGACGGTTCGTTAAAAACTGACCTTAGTTTAAACCTTATTTTTCTCTCGGCAAATTGTACAGTAGAGTGCGTTTTAAACGACGTTTGGTCGAACGAGTTTAGTAAAGAAAGTTCATGCTAGGTGCAATTAAGATGCGTTTTGGGAGTCAACTGTCCGTCAGTTTAACGGATAATCTGGAATGTCAATAGCCGTTTAACGCTTGCAGGACTTTTTTAACCCAAATCCATCTATAACGCTGTCCGTTAAACACACTGCTACTGTCGTTTAATCATATCTCCATAATTTATAAACTATAAAACGACCTTAAAAACTGAAATATCTCTTTTAGTTCTGTAATTATAAATATAATCTAATTAGATAAAGTTCGAGTGAATTAGGAAAAAGATTCGAGATAATCGATAATATTTTCTTTGTATTTTATTTTCGCGAAAAAAATATTATTCAATCGGGTATTGTTGTGTCAAATACGTTAGTTTTGTGTCTCAGCTGGAAATTAAAAATATCTACAGTATTTAGTTTTCTGCCCGTAGAGTGGTTTCGCGAGTTCTCCCAAAATATATTTAAAAACTTCGGCAATGGTACTTTTTTCTTGCACTTTTGTTTTTTGAAATATGCTGAGATATAAATTATTTGTGAAATGAACCTTAGAAATTGCTGGTCAAAGATTTAGAATAGCAGTGAGGCAAAGCTTTTCACAACTTGAAGGGGTCATATTTCATATCCACAATTTGTAATTAAATTCAATAATACTGGTTCAAAATTTGAAATTGGACTAAAAAATCGTCAAAAGCTGAAATTGAATGCTACTTAGTTCGACGTAGAATCGTGACGATGTTTTCAGTAACTGATATTTGAAATTAGGCGGCGGTATTTTTAGCTTACCAAAAATATTTTTGCGGTTTTATGGATTTTTAAAATTAAAGAAACATGCTGATTTCATAAATGCAGCATTTTGAATAAATAAAATTTGAATTAAGCCAAATCAGCTAAGATAGTTTTTTTTATAGGTGCGACAGATTTGACTTTTTAACACTTTTTCATTATAAAAAATCTTAAGAAAACTTAATTTTGGCCTGAGCTTTTTTAGTTTCCAGTTGAATGCAAAAAACCGTTTTGTGATAGCTCATACGGTTCGTCTGTGGTGAAAAGTGAAATCTGTCGCACCTATAAAAAAAACTACCCAAACCATTTGGTGTTAATTCACTTTAAAAAAATTTGGTGAGCAAAAAATACCCTTTGAAATTAATGTCAAAAAAATAAAAAATTTAGGTAAATAAAAAATTAAACTGTTCATTTCTAAACAGAAAGGGCGAGGTAAAGAATGAACGATAATCAATCTCGTACAATTTTTTTTTGAAGCAAAAGGCTCTTGATATAGAGGTCTTTTCGTAAGTTTAAATATATCATAAATTGCTAGAATAATTCTATTGTTCTAAAAACATCTGGTCTAGCAGACCTTGAATCATGTTTGCTTTTTCATTGTCTCCTTTTTTCTTCGCGTTTCGAATATCTCGAATTAGAAAATCGATTTTGATCTCGTCGTCAGATTTTTCCTGAGAAATGTTTTTAAAATTTGCCTAAAAAAATATCCGTATTTTTTTGAACTAAAATAAATAATTTTATACGGTTAAAATAATTCCATTGTCCAAATATTATCATTGTTGTTCATATCGAAAAATTCAAACCAAGAAGGTTAACCCTGCCAAGATATCAAAAAATGATTATGTTGTTAGGGTAAAATAATTATTTTTTGCTTCCTAGGCTTATCACGTGACCGGAAACTGGTCATCGAAATTGCCCGGTATTACCAATATAAGTGTTTTGCGAATTATCGGTAATCCCGTTATCAGTAGAACTCAAAAATTTTTGTGTTATTCTAAATTCGTTCACCATTAAAAATGATATCTCAGATATGATACTAATTAGGTAGGGGAACGTAAAAACAACTTTTAGTAATTACTTAAGTACAACCTACGCATTTTTTTCCTGAAAACTCTTAATAAAGTAAATCTTAGTGGACAAAACGGGAATTTTCGGTGGCCATAAAAATGTAGCGGATAAAATTTGACCAGGAAAATTTCGTCCTAAAGGACGTCTTTATTAACTCGTAGACTTTAGACATGAATCTGTACCCAGACTCGATTCATGGCGACGCGTCGCCCATATCATTATAAATCGAAGCCATATAAGCAAGTTTCGATTTCAACATACAATTTTTCAATAGCTATAAAATATATCCAGCCAATGGCTATCCAAATTGAAAAACAAAAAAAAAGTTTTTAAAAGAATTTAAAGGCATTTTAATGGGAATAAGAAAACGTGTAAATGCGTCGTAAACTGCGATTAAATGGTGTATGGCGACGCGTCGCCATAAATCGAGTCTACGAGTTAAGAGTTTTTAGGAAAAAAATGCGTAGGTTGTGCACGTTTTGTTCTCGAACTATTTTAAAATATAATATTTATCAGAGAACAACTGGCCGATTTCAGCTATACACGTCAAAGCAAACGGCTAAAGAAATAAGTAACTTTGTCCTGAGAGGTATTATCTACGACATACAAAAATTAATATCGTTCAATATGTTTTCGGAAAAATAAAAACAATCCTGATGAAAAATATCTGCGCATTCCTCTGATATCAATAATTTTCCAGTTTTCTCTGATTTCGTCGAGGATTTGTCACTAAACGGATTTTTCGAATCATCATAATTTTCATTTTCGTCTTCATTCGCAACATTTCCAAACGGGTTTGTATTTTTCTCTTCACTATCAAAACTCTCCCCAAATGGATTTTTATCAACTGAATTCTGGCGAGGTTCAAAGAGAGATTTTGATTCTGTGAGCTGAGTTAAAACTTGTACTTTAGCGACTTCTGGTGGTCGATTTAATTTTACAAGATTTTTACTTGCTACTAGCCTTGGGGATGCGGCTCTTTCTGGAGTGATATTTCGTTGAGGTGTCGAGGGAAATGATGAATACGGCGAAGATTTTTCAGAAGAACTTTTCGAAATTTTTATCCCATCCATTTCAGACTTTCTAGAGATCATTTCAAATTTGGCATCTTGTAGAATAGAGGAAGTTATCCTTTGTAACCCACGGATAAAACGGTCGTCAGATTCGGGTATATTTCCAACTTGTTTGCACAAGCGATCTAATTTGCGCATTTCGGTCTCGATTTTTGTCACCAGGTCTTTGAAAACAATTGGCTCTCGCGTGTGATACTGTAACATTCGGCAAGTACTTTCAAGTTCATCTCGCACCTTAACAATTATTAATATGCCTGATTTATGGTACAGGCGAAATTTTAATTTTCGAAACTGCACAAAACGTTTGCACAATTTTTTTTTCTTATTATTGAAAAATACTTTGAAATAAAGTTTGATAATATTGCCAATATTATATTGGGGTCATATTACATAAAAAATAAAAATTTGGGATCGTAATGGAGTTACCTTTCATGTGATATCACCCCATACCAGTCATATTACTAATCTGATCTTTTGCAGGCATATTACGAAATTTGACCCCCGAGAAACCCATACAGGGGGGCCAATATCCGCCGAGAGTTTTTCCGCCACAAATTTCGGCGAATATGGGAACAGAAATAACCATATTTATGATTCAAAAAAATGAAAAAAAACAATCGCGTTCGAAATGATGTCATAATTTCGAAATTATTTTGAAATTTTATAAGGGAGTTTTAACAATAGGAATCGTAAATGAAGTAAATCACCAAAATAGATAGAATTAAATACTTACCAAATGCAATCAAAAAAAGAGTTGAAAAGACTAATTTGGGAAAGGTCAATCCTGAAAATGAACGTCATTATTGACGCTGCAAAAAGTAATTACGAGATATAAATCTCAATAAAAAGTTACAATCGGCGAATATTGGAACAAATCGGCGAATGTATGGCATAAAACATTCGGATGGACAATTTTGCGCACTGGAAGTAATTTTAGACTACAAATCGTGCCCAATTGCGTAGGTTTTTTCGGGCAAATTCGTCGGATATTAATCCACCCCTTTAATTATATCCCCTTTATTTTAACTATGAACTGGGTACTCCCGATAATACGACTTGCCAAACTTTTTGGAAATCAAGTTCAATCCATCTCTGAGAAAAACTCAACGTAACTGAATCACTCAATGGGTGCGCTTGAAACAAAATCTATATCTGTCATAAGTAAAATATTTAAGAAAAATTTAGGTTTTTTTACCTCTCTAAAATATAGGCTAATAATAGAATTGCTTATTGCCCATTAAAAATCGAAAACATAATTTGTTCCAGAAATTTCGCAATAATTGTTTTATTTGCCGAGATTGCTATGGCGTGTTTTTTTCAGTTCGATTATTTCTATTCATTTCCGAACACTTTTCAATACCGAACTTAAGGAGCCGTAATTTGCACGTAGTTCCTAAAAAAACCACCTTGGCGGCCCAAGTAAAAATACCTAACCTGGTAAATATAACATGCTTTAAACTATGTTGCAAACTGTTTTCATACCTATTCATTAATAAATTCGGCTTATGATCTAAATAAGAATATAGAACTTTAGCATAAATTGTCAATTTAGAGGCTAATGTGGTGTTTTTTGAAAATTTTTATAGTCACCATTAATTCGGGCGATGCCTTATTAGTAAAATTCAAGTCCTTTCGGTCGATTCTAGAAACCTTGAAAATCACCAGCTGACGGTCCTTATGTGTAACTTATAGAGATTTATCTTAAGTGTTTATTTTGACTTTTTATATATTCATATTTTTCATTTCAGTACTTTTTACAGTACCGCAAAGTACCACCACACTCATTTGAGCATACTGAGTACTGTAATTTTTTCTTAAGATTTTTTGAAAATAAAATCATCGGAGTTATGAAAAATTGCCTTTATTATTGATCAGGCAACTTAAAGTCTAAGTTTGTTCATAAATAATCACTAAAATAGGCTAAATACCGTATGCAATATGTTTTAGCGTTCTATTTTTACCAGGTTAGGTGCTATAGTAGTACAACTTTAACCGGACAGATAAAAGCCGTCACCCTGTTCGTTTAAAGCCTCGGCAAAAGTTTCTCTTTCTAGGCTGTCTTTTTGAGTCTTTGGTAGAAATTTTAACTTGAAAATTATAAAAAAAATAGATAAAAACGATTTTTTGAAAATAAACTTTATTTTCTAACATTTTTTGATAATTTTAAAATATTTTCAATGTATTAACTTTATTTGAAGAAAAATTTCATCGGTTGGGCTGTCGGTTTAAAGTCGTTCGGCGAAAATTTTGGATATGATTCTGTCAGTCAAGGTTGTCTGTGTAAAGTCATACTACTGTATTAGTTGCGACAGAGCCCTCCCCTGAAGTTTACAAAAAAAGAAGATTTAAGACAAAAAACATTCTGGTAACGAACCTTTCCCCATCTATTGTATATTGAAATTATAACCGAATCAGTTTCTTTTTGATCACATTTATCTTTTAATTTCAAAACTTCTAAAAAGCAATATTCACAAATTTTCATTGTTTCTTCCGAAAGTTCATCCACACTCGTTGTATTTATAATATCTCCTAGAGCAGAATAAAGAACATTTTGACAACAGTCTGTACAAACTACAGCACCACAAACTCTTTAGGGAGATAAAAAATATGAAACCATCGGATTGAATTATTTCGTAAAAGGGGTCATATTTCTAAAACAGATATTTTTTCAGACTGGTAAAGCCTCAAATATTTATCAGGCTTTTTTATTTAACAACATAAGTAATTTTTATAATTCATAATTACGTTTGAAAAGTGCCATTTTTTCGAAGCATTTAAATAAAAAAAATCTTAATTCTCACTAATTTTTATTTAAAAAAACCCCCCTTAGCCCCCCTTTAGCCCTAAAATAAATTTAGTTCATCTGGAAATCTAAAATCTTGATCGAAATTTAAATGCGGTTACTGTGCATGGAAAATAAATTTCACAGTCGCTTTTTTAACGAATGAATCTTGATTTTACTGTTTTTTTTGTGGTTATGTTCGTGACTCAAATAGCCCCAAAGATTACTGTATAGACTATACAGTATAGTGGCTTAAAAGATGCGCAATAAATTGCACACTTAGTTGATATACAATTTCGGAATCATGATTTTGAACATAATTTTCAAATTTTTTGAAAAATTTCGAAGTTCGTCAAAAGTGGGGGATTTGGGTTGAATGGTTAGAAAATATACACTTTTCTTGTAATCTAGAGATTTTCAAAAAAAAACTTGAAAAAATAAAAATACGCACCAAATTATTATGGTTTTTGAAATTTCGCCCAAAAAATTCAAACACAAACTAAAACATTCGCTTAGGACAAATGTGACATTTTGATTTGGATCCCCACTCTACAGTGATGCCTTCTAGCAAGTACTAAAGCTGAGGCTAGTCCAAACGCGAGGCCACAATTCATACAATGGGGTGCCATTGAATCTGCGGCCCAAATAGTAATTTGTTGCTCTTTCACTTTTCTTTCAGATGCTGGTAAATGTGAAAGTTCTAAAAGTCGAGAAATTTTTTGACTTAAATTTAAATCTGTCGGTACTGATGTAATTGAGGAGGTTTGGCTTCGAAATCTTTTGAAACTTTGGCTTTTGTCGGAAAAGAAAACTGGTTCTTGACGGGAAAATAAAGAAATGTCAATTCCGCCAGTTAAAGTTAGGGTACTATTATCTTCGAGAAGTCGCCGGCGCTCGATTTCTTCTTTAGATACAGCTAAAATATAATTTTAACCGGGTGGTGTTTCTATTTTACAGTAATAGTGCTTTACAAACTTAGGAAAACAATATTCTCATACAAAGATCAAAGCCTAAAAATAATTTCTCTAGAAACCTAGAGTTATACCTAGTTAACCTAGGTTATTTAAAAAATTGCCATTACACACTAAAAAATCCAATTCGCGAATTATTTGGAAGAAATGCATGATATTGATAAAAAAAATTAAGAGGTTTAATCCGACGATGTGAGCACCGCCCTGCATCTTTTTTATCTTTGTGAAATATGTTAAAAAAATATATCAAAAATTTAAATTAGGTCGCTTTTTTTTTAGGTCGCTCCACCTAAGGGGTATCTGTTTTGAGAGAACTAGACTAGATAGCGACAAACGGTTTTTTGCATCTTAATCTTAACCGAATTTGGAACGCAGGATTTTTTTCTTTTTCTCCGATGATTACCGGTTCACCGGTAATTCGCAAAAAACGGTTTTTTCGGTCATTTTGAGCAATTTCGATGACTGATTTCCGGTCACGTGATCAACCTAGGAAGCCAAAAAAATTTTCTACCGCATATTTTTTTCCAAGGTTTCACGTGCAGAAAACTATTTGTCGCTATCTTGTCTAGTTCTCCCAGTCGAAATCATGGTGGAGCGACCTAAAAAAAAAGCGACCTTATCGTTTTGAGAGAAAAATAATCCGGGTTTCCACGAACTTTTTAGTTTCCCATTCATGTAAATAGAACAGTAGGTTTCAAAATTTTAACTAAAAAACCCGTGTATAAGAACACTGTTAATTGAGACGCATAAAATAGAATTAAACCTATTAAGGTTAAAAATTTCAAATAAATACTCTCTTTTATTGGGCGGCGATATTTTCCGCATCACAATTTTTCTTATCTTGAAATTGCCTAAAAACCCCCGAAAACATAAGAAAATTTTTAATAAGGTCGCCTTTTTTTAGGTAGAGTTCTGAGAGAACCAGACTAGATAGCGACAAACGGTTTTTTGAATCTTAACCGAATTTGTAGTGGTGAAATTTTTTCTTGTTTTCCGGTGATTACCGGTTCACCGGTGATTCGCAAAAAACGTTTTTTTAGGTAATTTTGAGCAATTTTGATGACTGATTTCCGGTCACGTGATCCACCTAGGAAGTCAAAAAATTTTTCTACCGTAAATTTTTTCCAATTTTTTACATGCCAAAAACCATTTGTCGCTATCTTGTCTAGTTCTCCCAGTCGAAATCACAAGTGAGCCTACCTAAAAAAAAGCGACCTTTAGGCTTAAGGGGGTGGCATCGACTCGGCAGACTGNAAAAAAAGTGGTTCAAATTATTTGTAAAGTTCTTACCTTGCTGAGAAGGATGTGATTTGAAGCCTCCTTTAAAAACATTTTTGATTCTTTCTGTTTTTGATTCAACTCCATGAGCTACAGCAAAATGTTCTTGGAGCCCATCTAACGATCCCAAATCTTTACGGCACTCGGGACACAAAAATCCCGAGTTAGACATGCTAGAATTTGTTTGTGTTAGTATTCCATTTTAGTATTTGCGATGAAAAGTGACCGATATTTGTACAGTAGAGTACAGCGGTTCAATAAATTAAAAAAAAATGGTTCAGGTGGCTTTTTAAGGCGCCCTCTTTTCTAGGAAAAACCCCTGACGAAATATTAACATCTGAAATTTGCCGGTTCCCGAGCCCTACCCGTTATAAGCAAAACTCCATTTATTTCCCTATTTTGGAGGTAAAAAATGTCATCTGATACCTGATACCGTATCAGTGATATGGGGTTTGCATCTAAAAACTACCTCAATAAAATATAGCAATTATAGATTATAAGCGCATGATACTCTTACGGTAGCGGTATTTGTTAATGACAAAATCCATAAATATGGAAAAAGTACAGTAATATGACTTTACTTTTCAAAACCCAAAATCTCCTTCGAAATTTTATTTGCCTGTCTGTTTAAGGATGTGGGCGACGATAATTGGGCTCTTTTTTACACATTTTCAAGTGAAGTTTCAGAGAAACCTGGCTTCAGAAATAATTATTATTTTTTCCAAATACGTAGTACAACTCTTAAGGAAGTTTCCAGTACTATTCAGAGCATCTGATACCTCAACCTACGCTCAGAAAATGGTTTTTAGTAGGCGTGCTTAAAAGCACTAAAAAGNAATAGCCACTTTTCATTGTTCATGCAATGTTTACATATTTTCTGAATGCTGTTAAAAATCATAAGGAGTGTTATTTGTCATTTTTTTGTCGACGTTTCTTAGATAAATATTATGAAATTTTTCCGCAACTCAAGTCCAAAATTTTTTTCATTGGCTTTTGATTTTTTGAAAAAATCAGGCCGAATCAGTTGTGTATTTCATGAATCTATTTGATTTCCGTATTCAACCAGTGGAAGGGTCAATCGAATATCGTTTCCTGAACTACTGATGAAATTTTACAACACTTGCTTGTGACACACGGTTTGTGCATTGGCACGTAATGTATATTAAATTTTATTATTTTTTTAAAATCTCAATAAATTCTCGGGTGTTATAAGCTACTTTTCTTTTTCAAAGTCAGGAGGTTTTTTAATATTTAAACGCCAATGTTAAGGTCAATTTTGTTTCCTAAAAAGCTGTTTTTCCTCTTTTTTTCATGGAAAAAAGTTCATATTAAGGAATTTTTTCATTATTGGATAATGATTCTCCCAATAATTAGCGCATAACACCCAAAAATGCCTGAAGTTTATAAATATTGCCTTCAAAAATAAATCTCACATCGGGTCAAGTTGGAAATGGAGTTGAAATTCCTGCTTTTGATTGGTTTAAATTTCGACCGATCAAAATTAGCTTAGACTTCAAATTTTCTAGTGAGACCAAATTTTAAAACTGACTGACCCAAATACCAGAGATTTTTACAAACCTTTCAACTTCCCCTTAAAATTGCCGACTGGCCGTGAATAACGACTCCTNTATAAACTACAGGGCGGTGCGGCGTATAGTTGGAAAGTTTTTTGCCAAAAACCCAACTATACGCGTAATTGCGTAGGTTTTTGCGTGAATGCGTAGGTTTTTGCGGAGGCTTACGTAGGTTTTTGCGTGGGTTCCAACTATACTCGTAAAACTATACGCCGCGGCCGCACCCCCCTGTATAAATTATAGTCTAAAACTTTAATTCTAATTAAATTTAGACTTTGATTAAATTTAGACTCTGAATTGAGAGTCTCAATTTGAGACGTATTAAGGATGTAGGCGACGATAATTGGGCTCTTTTTTACACATTTTCGAGTGAAGTTTCTGAGAAACCTGGCTTCGGAAATAATTATTTTTTTTCCAAATACGTAGTACAACTCTTTAAGGAAGGTGCCAGTACTATTCAGAGCATCTGATACCTCAACCTACGTTCAGAAAATGGTTTTTAGTAGGCGTCCGTAAAAGCACTAAAAAGCCTACTCCTCATTCATTCCTCATCCCTTTTTCTTGTTATTTGCGATTCAACTTCAAAATATAAATGCGCATCTCGGAGTGGAGAGTTTTTTCAAAAGTTTGCCCTTAGTGGTCGAAACAGCGTATTTGGGAGCCTCACGCAAAAGCTTACTCCTCCTTGAAAATATATAGAAAATTTTCAATTTGTGCATCAAATTCACCGCAAAGCCTGGATTAAATTTTTAGTTTTTGGTGAAATTCTGAACTATAAATTTTCTAAAACCTACTTTTTTTGAAAAAAATTCAAAATTCAGAAAAAATCCTGTTAGAAAAAAAACTCAGTGACAAATTCTCTACAAAATAGGGAAATCAAAAAAGTTATCTGAGAAATCTCAATTATCGTCACCCTAAATTTAATTTTTAATTTCAACCCCCGAAAAACCGACTTTTCTTTGAAAAAATCTCAAAACCAAAAAAATCATATAAGNAAGGTGCCAGTACTTTTTAGTGGTTTTTTTAAAAATGGTTTTTAGTAGGTGTCCCTAAAAGCTCTAAAAAGCCTACTCCTCATTCATAATAAAAGTTATAAGTTGCCGAAAATTTTTTTGTGAAAGATAATGTTCTGCGATGGGTCGGCTGTAGATTTTTTGGTTTATATATTATTATATAATAAAAATGTTCAATAATAAGCATGCTTTGTACATATAAATAAATTAAAACGCCACAATATATTTAACTTAAAAACAATCATCATGCAAAAACCTGTGATAAGTTCAAATTATTCAAAAGCCGTTCTGTACCACGAGAATGCAAATAAACAAAATAATAATAATAATTCCTTATCATTTTTTCTTGTTATTTGCGATTCAACTCTCAAATATAAATGCGCATCTTCGAGCGGAATAAAATTTCGAAAATTTTGCCCCTAGTGGTCAAAACAGCGTATTTGGGAGCCTCACGCAAAAGCCTAGTCTTCCTTGAAAATATATAGAAAATTTTCAATTTGTGCATCAAATTCACCGCAAAGCCTGGATTAAGGTCCAAGCGGAAAGTTTTTTGTGATTTTATTTCCAAAATCGCAGGAACGACTTGTGAAGTTCTAGTTTTTGGTGAAATTCTGAACTATAAATTTTCTAAACCTACTTTTTTAGAAAATAAATCAAAATTCAGAAAAAATCCTGATACTTGAAAAACTCAGTGACGAATTCTCTACAAAATAGGGCAATCAAAAAATCTCAATTATCGTCACCCTTAACTTAACCTTTAATTTCAACCCCCGAAAAACCGATTTTTATTTTAAAAAATCTCAAGATCAAAAAAAATCTTATTATTTAAACTTGGCAGAAAATTCTCTACAACATAGGTGTATAAAAAAGTATTATACGTGAAGCTGAGATATTGTCGCCCACATCCTTAAACGAAAGCCAAGAAAACAATGAGGATAAGGTTGGCTTACGTTAAGGGTATCCCGGTCCCTACAGTAATTATGTCATTAAAATGCATCAAATCAATCGTTTATGTTTTGAAAGCACAAAACAACCAAAATAAGAACAAAAAAAAATTCGAAATTTTTGAATTTTTTCGATTTTTTCTGAGTATTTTTTTCAATATTAAGGGATTACTCAAAGCCATTTATTTAGATAGTAAGAACATTTTTTAATATCAAAACGCAATTGAAGGTCAATTTTTATCTCAAAAAAAGTTGTTTTTCTCTATTTTTTGCCATTTTTGACCATTTTTCATGGAAAAAAAACTTTCATATCAAGAAAATGTTTTAATTCGCAACATAGAAACAAGACTTTTTAGCGCATTACACCCGACAATGTTTTAAGTTTATTAATATCGTCTTCAAAAAAAATTCTATAGTCGGGTTTAGTTGGAAATGGATGTACCATGGAAAGTGTTTTTTTATATTTTCACAGATAATTAGTTTTGTTAAGAAATTAAAATATAAACGTTCGAAGAATTGAACACTTTTATTGAAGATAAAAAATGAAAAAAATATTTTCACATTTTTTTCTTTCATATTATCGCTCTGAAATGTTTACAATCTGCCGGATCGATTGCACCCCTTTAATGGAATTGATAACTTGTAAGAATAAACAATATTACTACTAGTTGAACAAGTTATCGGAGAATATTTGCGAAAGATTTCGATCGGACTTGTTCAGAAATCTGAACAACGCGTAATTTCATGATATTTTGCATTTGTAGCTCAGTTTTCTTTCAAAAACTGACTCGATACAAGTTATTTTTAAGAAAAACTTTAGAAAATCTCGCGAGAAATTCAAAATCTTTGAGGAAAAATTCGAAATTTTTTTTATTGTTATAGAGCCCGAGAACTTGTATGTGGCTTCATGAGGCTATTTGGTGCAGTTATTATGTCAAACTGAATTAAAAACCGTTTGGCTACCCCTTAAGCGCGATTCTGTGGTGTGGATTGCATGCGAAAATTTTCTTCGTTGTTTGATAAATTGAGCAAATAAATTACAATGTCTGGGTCAATCGGTATCTGGATGAGAGATCACTCTGTCGGTGAAGACAATTGTTGTATTGTCGGACGTGCTTTGATCCTTATTGTGGGAGTTTAATACCAAGGCTAGATAATCATCATAAAATAGTGGCAAAAGATGTTATTTGTATAGCGAATTTGAATTTTGCCATCAAAAACTGAGTCGATAGGAAAAGTATGTATTCGAAAAAGTTTAAACACATATTAAACAACTGAAATCAGGCTTTTGTGATGTGTTTGTTATGCATATTGGACATGCTGCTTTTATGTTGTATAGCGTGCGCCTCGGATGTATGAGTAAAAGAGAGATTACCTCAAAATGCAAAAAAAAATTCGGAACATTTAGGTAGTTTTTTGTGCTTATTAAGTTTTTTCTGTTTTACCAAAAAAATTAAATATATTTTAGATATTATGATATATATTAATATCATCTCCATTTTACAAAGATCTATTTGTCTCAAGTCATAACTTCTCTATATCATAATGCACCAAAACCAATCTGTTTTAAAAAAGCGAACGTTTATTGGGTCACGATGTTATCTGATTTATTTTGAAAGTTTAAATCCCATTGGAAAGTAAACTTCGCGAGAAAATAGCTCTGCTGGAGAAAATAAAAGGCTTGAGAAAGCGTTTTCGTAAAGTTGTTTTACGAGCTTATTACAATTTTTATATAAATTGCATATTCAAGCGGAATTAATAACCTGTGTTCGACGGAAAAATTTTATTTTATTTTAACTTTTTCACATCCCAAACAGAATGTATAAGGCTTCAAAAAGTAGTCAAAGACTCCCTAGCAATTGCTGTGTAGCACCCAGAACCCTCTTAAGTGGCACAAATACGTTTGTTGCAATTGACCCCAAAACTTCAAATTTTGGCTTGACGTAAGCACTTTCTCTTCAGTATTTCCCCAGCTTCTTTGACCTACTTCGAAAAAAACGAATCACTTTTTTCCGACATTATTTCACTGACCTTGAAAATTCATATTTAGAGTTTGGGATCGAATTCGAAAAAAAGCCTCCACAGAAGTTTTAAGTTTGTTCTGAGCTTCCGTTTGCGAAAATTTGAGTGAATTTTGAATCTAACCTCAGTAGGAATAAAATTGTCCGATGGAAAATCTTCCAAAAAACCGATTGGTCTATCCGCATATTTTAAAAAAATAAAGCATTATCGCAAAACACGCTTCCACAGAAGTTTTGGTATATAATTATACAGGTTATGTTGAAATTTTAAGATTTTCAAAATAGAACATCAGAGGAGATAGAATTTCCGGTTGGCTTCCTGTTCGCTATGTGTCTGGGAGTGTATTTATGAAAAAAAAGTTTTGCACACTGTTTTACGCACCATTGAAGGAGTTCTACAAACACTAATCTGAAAAAATATGTTGAAACCGTGTTTCCGCCAATATTCCTCGAGAAGATGTCAAATTAGGGACAGGATTACCGAAATTATTTAAGCCGATATTTTTAATTGTGACGGTCAAAACACTCCCTAACAAATATTATTTTGTGACTGAATATGAAAAAAAATTACTTCCGAAAAAAATCAAAAATTTCGAAAAATTTGAAAGATTTTGATCGGGAATTACATTTTGTAGACATCCCGAAGCCAATTTCATAAAATCAGACATGCAACCACCCCCTAAAGTTGGAAATGAAAATCCCCATGAAAAGGTTTTTTTCATATTTTTACAGTTACTTCAGTTATGTAAGGATTAAAATATGAACGTTGTGCAAGAAAAACACTGTTATTGATGCATGAAAAATAAAAAAAATTAATTTTTCACATTTTTTGCTTTCATACATCGCTCTGAAAAATTATCAATCTGCCGACTTATAGCATCCCTCTTAAGGAGTGGGTGTCGCAAATTTTGAGCCTCTTCCAAGGTCCTTTCTCGCCAAACTAGCAAAGCCTGATATTCCAAAAAACATTTGAAAACTAACAGAAGCCAACCTTTCGCGGTAATTTTAAACGTTAACAGTAACTGATACAATCCCACCTACGCCGACACCTACGATTTTAAAAAGCCTCCGAAAAAAGACACGCAGTTAGTGCTCCTACCTTCATTTTCATCCTTTTTCATTATTTTGTGGGTCAGGCTCCGGAAGAAGCCCTTACGAATAATGCAAAAGCGCCTTTTTGTTTTTTTAAAATTTTGCTTTCAGCGGACAAAAACGCGAAAAAAACAAAAATTAAAATTTTGAAATGGTCAGTATGGAGGCTCAGGCAAAAGCATATCTCCTCCACCAAGTTTGAGAGATACAGTTTTACTTCATACTGCATCTTGGAAAGCACAGGTCTTGTTTTTACATTGCATTACGAAAGTTTTTTGAAATTTTGCTTCGGGTCTCTTGGGGGACCTGTAAATTTTCATTTTTAGCCTAATGTTCGAAACGTCAGTTTGGGAGGCTCAGGCAAAAGCTATCTCCTCTACCAGTTAGAGATACAGTTTCGGCTCATACTGCATCTGAAAGACAAGGCCTATGTTTGACAAGCCATGAAAGATTTTTTTTTGAAATTTTTTTTGGCGTCTCTTGAAGGCCACGTCAACTTTTCATTTTGAGCCCAAATTTTGACAAAATTTAGAAACCCAGAAAAAATGCTTCAAAATATTTTTTTCCCGTAATACAAAACACTTTTAAGATTTTGGGGCAATAATTACATACACGGGTGCGTCCGGAGAAGGAACAACCAAGATAGAGACGCCACTATATCAATATTTTTTAAGTTTCGTTTGTTTGGTGTTTTGGCCAAGACAGTCAATTATATGTCTCNCTATTAAATATCCGTATGTCAACTAATGAGTTGGTCGTGCGATTATCATTTCTAAACAATAGATGAAATTTTTAACACTCGGCTGTACACTCGATAAGTGCCATTTGGCACTAAATATTTAAAAATTTTATGCTGGTCAAAAATTCCAAATAAAATTGTGGGTGTTATAGGCGCCATTTCTTTAGATAGTAAGAACATTTTTTAATATCAAAACGCAATTGAAGGTCAATTTTTAAAAAAATCTGTAGTCGAGTTTAGTTGGAAATGGCTGTACAGTGAAAAGTGTTTTTTTATATTTTCCCAGATAATTAGTTATGTTAAGAAATTAAAAATATAAACGTTTGCAAGAATGGACACTTTTATTGAAGATAAAAAATAAAAAAATAAATTTTCACATTTTTTTCTTTCATTTATCGCTCTGAAAAAATGTACCAATCTGCCGGATCGATGCCACCCCCTTAAGCAATTTTGAAATTAAAAAAATTAATGCAAAAGATACTTTCATTTTTATTGTTCGAAAATACATTGTCAATGATAATTTGTCATAAATACTTTTCTAGTTTTGTTAATTTTAAAAAAAAGTGGTTCAAATTATTTGTAAAGTTCTTACCTTGCTGAGAAGGATGTGATTTGAAGCCTCCTTTAAAAACATTTTTGATTCTTTCTGTTTTTGATTCAACTCCATGAGCTACAGCAAAATGTTCTTGGAGCCCATCTAACGATCCCAAATCTTTACGGCACTCGGGACACAAAAATCCCGAGTTAGACATGCTAGAATTTGTTTGTGTTAGTATTCCATTTTAGTATTTGCGATGAAAAGTGACCGATATTTGTACAGTAGAGTACAGCGGTTCAATAAATTAAAAAAAAATGGTTCAGGTGGCTTTTTAAGGCGCCCTCTTTTCTAGGAAAAACCCCTGACGAAATATTAACATCTGAAATTTGCCGGTTCCCGAGCCCTACCCGTTATAAGCAAAACTCCATTTATTTCCCTATTTTGGAGGTAAAAAATGTCATCTGATACCGTATCAGTGATATGGGGTTTGNAAATCCAGACTATACGCGGTACTTTCGGACTATACGCGTACTTCTGGGAAAATGTGCTCTGATTGGTCAATTTGTACATAATCTAGAGTTAAAAATTGCGTTAAAATATGGCCAAAGAAAGAATTTTTAGTGATTGAAGGGTAATTTTTACATATATTCTAGACTAGAATTTCTAGTGTACTTTGATTTCATCAAAAAAATGAAATAAAGTTAATTTTAAAAAAACATGAATTCAAAGAAGGTTTCAAAGAAAAAAAAAGACAACTGCTAAAAACTATCATTTATCAGTCGACAGAGAAATTAAAGGCTCTTGAAGTCCGCAAAGAAAGTCTACGAAAAATCCTGAAGCTACCTTGGTGGATATCATCACAGCATTTTTTCTTGAAAACTCAGCGGATTATATCAAACTCGACGCTTGCAAGAATAATTAAAATGAAAAAATATTATTGCTTCTAAGGAAAGGTGATAACGCCGAAATAAATACTTCAGATTAATTACTAGCTACCTTCTAAAAGTTCCTGACAGTTACTCAAACGTCTTGACAAAAATCTACAAATAATACAGTTTCTTTAAACGTAATTTTGAACCCGAGCCTATCAGTAATAAGAAGCGTGTTCACAATGTGAACTACGAACCGTTAAGTGAACTTTTGTGAACTTTTGCCCAGGAACGTTTGAAAAAAAAGCCTATCTTTTTCCTATAACTATACGCCGCACGCCAGGAACGAATAAATTTATTTTTCAAAAGCGTAGGTTTTTGGCGAGGCTTACGTAGGTTTTATCTCGGTTCCAACTATACGCGTATAACTATACGCCGCACCCCGCTGTAATATGACTTTACTTTCAAACCCAAAATCTCCTTCGAAATTTTATTTGCCTGTCTGTTAAGGATGTGGCGACACATAATTGGCTCTTTTTTACACATTTTCAAGTGAAGTTTCAGAGAAACCTGGCTTCAGAAATAATTATATTTTTTCCAAATACGTAGTACAACTCTTAAGGATTTCCAGTACTATTCAGAGCATCTGATACCTCAACCTACGCTCAGAAAATGGTTTTTAGTAGGCGTGCTTAAAAGCACTAAAAGCCTACTCCTCATTCATTCCTCATCATTTTTTCTTGTATTTGCAATTTAACTTCCAAATATGAATGCGCATCTCCGAAGCGGTAAAAATTTTGCCCTAGTGGTCAAAACAGCGTATTTGGGAGCCTTTAGGGGAGCCTTTTAGCGTTAACGCAAAGCCTACTCCTCCTTGAAAATATATAGAAAATGTTCATTTTGTACATGAACTTCACCGCAAAGCCTGGATTAAGTCCGAACGGTAGCCTTTTTCCAATTTTCTCTCAAAGTCTCAGGAACGACTTGTGAATTTTCTAGTTTTCGGTGAAATTCTGAACTATAAATTTTCTAAACCTACTTTTTTTCGAAAAAATTCAAAATTCAGAAATAATCCTGGTATCTAAAAAACTCAGTGACAATTCTCTACAAATTAGGGCAATCAAAAAAGTTATCTGAGAAATCTCAATTATTGTCACCCTTAATTTCAACCCCGGAAAAACGACTTTTTCTTTAAAAAATCTCAAACCAAAAAAAATCTTACAAGTTAAAAAAACTTGGCAGAAAATTCTCTACAACATAGGTGTATCAAAAAGTATTATACGTGAAGCTGATATATCGTCGCCCACATCCTTAAGGTCGGGGGCAGAAATTTTTGACCCGACCCTGTCCGTCCGTTTATAGACATACAACTGTATTGTCTATATGGAGAAAGTTTGATTATGCTGTTTTTGTCCCTTCACACAAATTATGCTCCTAAAATGCGACTTAGGTGCACCTCTTAACAAATAACAGCAAAATATAGCATTCAAGAAAAATAACCAAATTTTCTGGACCAAAAATATATACAGCAGGGTGCGGCGTATAGTTATACGCGTAGTTAGATTACACGCAAAAAAACCTACGTAAGCCTCCGCAAAAACTACGCATTTGAAAAATAAATTTATTCGTTCCTGGCGTGCGGCGTATAGTTATAGGCAAAAGATAGGGCTTTTTTCAAACGTTCCTAGGCAAAAAATAGGCGTTTTAAACCAGATTTTCACACCAAGATTCGCCAGTCGGCGCGAAAATGAAAATACACTTTTTTAAAAACATGTTCAGAGTGACCAATGAAGTGTCGGTATTTCAAGAGTTTAAAAACATGTTTTCAAGTCTCGCAGACAATGTCGCTAGCTTGAAAAAGGGCCAATAGTTATTCAGATAAAAATATTTAGTTTTTTCTGGTTTTCTGAGATTGATTTACTGTGAGCAATATTTTTTTCAAAATTTCATTGTTTTCTTGACATTTTAACGATTTTCGGATAAATTTTTTCGAATTTATGTTTATTTAAAATTAACTTTATTTCATTTTTTTCAATAAAAAAAATTTATACATCCCAGAAGATTTGTAACGAAAAATTAACTTTACAATCACAAAATTCTTACTCTGGCATATTTTAACGCAATTTTAAACTCTAGATATTGTCCAAATTGACCAATCAGAGCACATTTTCCAAAGTACGCGTATAGTTAGAAGACGCGTTAGTTAGATACGCGTATAGTTAGTTTTTTTGGCCGACAAACTTTCTAACTATACGCCGCACCCTGCTGTATTCCGACGACAAGAATTCAGCATTTCTCAAGCCATTTTTTATAGGAATTGGGCGGATTTCTTGTCTTGTCTATAGCTTAAATAGCATACCCTTCTGATAACGTACGACACTAACTTTCGCACTGAAAATTGCTTTTATTTAACCCACACTCCAAATTTTCAAATTAAAAAGTCATAAATATTGTACTCCAAGTTTTTATTTTTTTACAGTAATTTGAACACAAATCTTTGCCTCCTACGTCTTCCTCAAAATAACCTCAATAATAACAAACACGATTAAAAACACAGACGGCGGTTTAACCTTATAAACTAAGTTGCAGATTTTTTACATGCATTTAATTCAACATGAAAAACATATACATGTACATACATATAAAAGTTATATTCACACAAGAAAAAAAGGAAACAAGTTAATGTGAACAGCAATGAAGAATGTTAATGTCGTAGTTTTCGAAAAAATACATTCAAATGTCAAAGGTATTTTCTTGAAACTAACGCGCATTTTTTTGAACTGGCGCCAAAATATATATGTAAAAATTGCGCAAAAACTTTAAGTAACGGACGACAATGCGAGCTGATGACATATAATTTTTTGGATATTTTTTTGTTGTAAAAATTTCTTGAAAAATGCGGTATGTAATATTTTTGTTTGAAAAACAATTTAAGAAAAATCTTATTAATTATTTAGCTTGGTGTTAAATTCATTACTATTTTGTGTTGTCTGTTTTTATACATGAAACCAACCTGATTATAAATGACAGGAATGATCTAAAAAATTGTCGTTCAAGTTTGACCCGCACAGACCGGACCAAAAAATACTGTCAAATTTGTCTATAAGGACATGTTTTCGCTGTAATGTCCATATAAAGACTTTCTATTTTGTCCTTATGGACGCAATTTCTAACATTCAATACATTTTTATGGTGTTTAAAAAAAGGGTACGTTTTGCCTAATTCCTGTTTTTTGTCATTATAGACACATCCGAGAGTATTTTCTAGAATGAATTTTAATCATACGAATTATTACATTTCCATCCATGAACGCAATCGGTTTGTTTTAGATACAAATTCAAATCACCCATTTTTAAAGAAATTTTCGAATACTGAATTTAAAAAATTTGAATTATTCTCGAAAAAAATATCTTTCGAAAAAAATGCAAAGGTCTTTTTTTCCACCGAGTGTAGATTATCACCGGATTCGTTATGATTAAGATGACTTAAAATTTTGACCTACGGGGCAATTAATAAATAGCATTTTTGAACTTAGGAGCGTTTAGACTCTTTTTAACGCATATAATTGAAAAAAATGTAAAGGAAACTTTTGGTTTATTTTGTTGGTTCGGTTTTTGGGTCGCCAGTTTCGGTTAATAAATCTTCTTCCTTCAGATATTCTAAATATGCTTCCTCTGACATTAATGACTCCAACTCCTCGTGGTCTTAAAATATTACTTTATTTTTTTAATATGACAATTTTTCACAATCACTATAGTTTTCACAATCAATCTACGATAAATGTGTCTAAACAAAGGAAAATTTTTTCTGGTAATTTTGCTTTGAGCGCGATTACATTTTGACTTACGATTTCTATCATGGAAGTTTTTCACTATAATTACTATATACTATAAGTATAACTATATTCACTTGAAAAACTTCCATAATAAAAATCGTAAGTCAAAATTTAATCGCGCTCAAATCAAAATTATCAGAAAAAAAATTCCTTTGTTTAGACACATTTATCGTAGATTCAGAGAATTGGTTTTAATAAGCGGAGTTTCCAATATTGAAAAATTATATGCCATTTTAAACAGCGCAATACAATTCCAAATGACAAAACCGCACATATCTTAGAGCCAATTTTTTGGCATCTTGTACAACTTTTCGTCGCGATATTTTTTGGCAAAATTAATTTTGTAATTTAGACACTCCTAAAAATAAAAAAAATTGAAAAATTAATTCCAACCGGCCAGAAGAAGTGTGTACTAGATGCCAAAATATTGACTCGTCAAGACATGGTACGGTTTTCTCGGTAAAAAAATCAAAAAATTTGGTCATCGAGTTTTTCTTGGCTGTTTGTCTAAAGAGAAACTACACTGTGATTTCTGTCGTATAAGGACAGCGTGAGATTTCCCAGCAAATTGTGCCTTAGCAAATTTTCAGCAATTGTTCTAAGCTAGAATTTTCCCAAATTGTCCTTAGCCATCTGTCCTAAGCTTATTTGGTCGCATATTGCTTAAAAAAAGCGATAATTTTTGTCCCAAAAAAAAGTGCAAGACTTTTTTTTTTTTTTGCTCTTCACCTGAAAATTTTCTGAATTATATATACGATTTAGATGAAAAATAATTAGACCTTTTTTTTTTTTTTTTGTCCCCAAATTCCAAAAATCCAAAAGCGGTGTGGATATTTGGCCCATTATTTCCCCCCAAATTGTCCTTTATAGAGGGTGCTTATAGGACAGAAATCACAGTACCAAGGAAAAAATTCTAAGTCGAATTTTTCGGTCAAGTTTTATGATGTGGGCTACAAATTTTATTATGCAAACTTGTATTATTTTTACCTAAACTTCATTCTTATAAATCCATCCTTTACCAATGAGGATCTCTTATTAATCAATTTGGTTTTCCTCCATTCTGCGACTAATTGGCTTTATTCATTTCGAGCTACAACACCACTTATGGTGAATAAATTGTCGCAACAGATTTGGACAGGATCAACAGTTCCAAATTTCTCCTGAATTAATTTTCAAGTTTATATTTTTGCATTTTATTCTTGATTTTTCAATTTTAATTTGTTTTAAAAAACTGAAATGATTATTACTACAGTAATAACATCGTTTGTGTCTATAAGGACAAGCAAATTTGTGACGTTTTGTCCATGTGAAAACGTGTTGTTCTGTCCATTTATTTTTTTTTTCGCTAAAAGGTGCTAGAGCTAAGTTATGAAAACATTCGGCTTCCATTTTAATCCCTCTAGCGCTAGATTTTATTTATTTAGATAAACAAATCGTAAAATAGCGCTAGAGAGCTAAAAATGCAATCCAAATTTTCGCACGACTAAGGCGCACCTCAAAAAGTTTGGTAGCCATCACTCAACAACAATGACGCGATAGTAATATTGATTACAATCCCTGAGACCCAAAAAGAATAAGATTTTTCTTGGATTCGGGGATCGTAATATATATTTCAGGCATTTTATTTGTTACTCACCGTCTTTTTCGACTAGTTCTCCTAGTTTTTCAATTTCTACCATTACAAAATCTCCGTAACTATCTTGAGCATAATCTGATAGTCCGACTTTGACTTTTAGAGCATCTTTTTCTTCTTTCACCCAATAGTGATCTTTAGTATATTTGAACGACGCTAATCTGAAAAATAAATATAAATTTTAGGTAAATTTTGAATTGGCTGATGAGATTGAAACTTGTTCGATTTTTTTTAGGAGGGTATTTTATCTCGGTGAGATAGCTCAGAACTGGCACATACAATTTTTCAGAAATTTCGGGTCCGCATACAACTTTCAAAACAACATGTCACTGCAGAGCCATTTTTTCGATTCCGGTTTTTACCGGACAAAAAACATACAAAATTACCGGTAAAAAAACAGAAATTGAAAAAAACGGCTCTGTAATGCGACGTAGCTTGAAAAGTTATATTATTGCTCAAAATTACAAAATGATCGTATATGTACCAATCTCACTGAAATAAAATACCATTCTAATAAAAATCGAACCTTTGGTACATACGACCTTTTTAATTTTTGGGCCATAATATAACTTTTCAAGCGTCTTGCCACTGCAGAGCTGTTTTTACCGGTAGTTAACTGGAAATTAACGGTTTCCGAAGAACAAACATAAATAAAAAATAGAAAAACGGCACTGAAGCATCACTTAAGCTAAAGCTTGAAAGTTATCTTATGCCGAAAATTTCAAAAATATTGTATGTGACATTTCCCAAATAACCGAGCATTTGGAGGCTCATTGAAGACGAAAAAAATATCCCAAAATAAGACAAAATTTAGTAAAAAAATTAAAAATTAGGTAGTTATGTTTCGGAGACGATGTTTTTTGGCATCCAATCTAGAAAATTCTTTAAAAAATAAGACAAAATTTATTAAAAAAAATTAAAAACTAATGTGTGAGAAAATTCAAATTCAAAAAAATTATAAATTGTTTTATCAGATAGTTACAAAAAAAATTTAAATGCAAAATTAACCAAGAATTAAAGTTTAAAATCATTACCTGAATGACCCCGTTGTCAAAAACGATGGGTTAATTTTGGCCACGCTCCGTCTCAACATACTAAAAGTGACAAAAAAAGTTTGAAATTTTTTCAATCCGGTAAAGCATGCTATTTTTCAGCAGTGAAGTGAAGCGATAAATTTGAACTTTTTTTTAAACTTAGAAATCGATGATAACCCTCATTTTTCGTATTTTGTGTAGGTTTTCATATTTTCGTATTGCACCTTCTCTAGAAACAGCCCATAAAGAGTTTTCTTTTCGAATTAATTTTTGAATTGGCTCAAGGTCAGAAGCAGATAATTCAATATTTGAATAGTTTAAAATTATTGAAGAGTTTTCAGACTTTGTAAAATTATATTTTGAAATTGTACCATCACCCCATCCGACCCAGACGGACTCATTTATTGAAGAAATTGATGACAGTTTTCGGGAAGCCAGTAGCTTTGTAGATACCTTAAAATTAAACTTATCCAAGTGTATTACAAATTTAGAAAAGTCGTTTTACGAAAAATAGGTTTATAAAACACCAGCAGCCTTCAGCTTCTGAAAATGCCTCAAAACGAAGGAAAATTCAAATATATAATTATTTTTGAAACGGGATATTTTAAGTGTAATAATTTTAACGAGGAAACGTTAATCCGCCTAATTTTTATTTTTAAATGGTCAATTTTTGACTAAACTTTCTAGAATTAAAGAGTTTTCTGACGTGCATGAAGAAAATTAATACCTTTTCTGTCAAAAATTATTTTAAAAATCAAGTTCCCAGAACAATAAACTTTATAAATTTGGAGTACAAATTTTCGAAAATTAGGCGGGTTAACGTTCCCCTAATTTTAACATACGCCCATTACATTAAAAACAAATTTGGTGGAGTTTTACAATAAAAACTCGGATTTTTTCAAACAAAAATTAAGATACGCTCAAAATTATTATGGTTTTTGGAAAAATTTTTAAAGTAGAAAAAAGTCCGGTTAAAAACGCACGAAAATTTGAAATCGAAAGAAAGACGTAGATATTCGCCCAGTAATACGCATAGGGAAACTAAAACGCCCGCTCGAACAAAAACGACAGTAGTTAAAAAGTTAAATTCACCTTCATCGATTCCAGATAAATACAACCAACAACACCTTCTTCCAAAGCGAAAATTACAACATTTTCATAAGTCGAAAAACCTACTACTGCCGAGTTGAATTTTTGTTCAAAAATTGATTCTCCATCTGCAATATTATGTATCATAATGTGCCCTTCTTCCGATCCAATAATAACGATTTCATCTCCATCAATAAATAACAACTCGTCGGGTTCAAATTCGACTTTTTTGGATGTTTTGTATAAAAGCATACAATTCAGACTACCTTTCTCGCCATCTACAAATTTATCGATTTCAACCGCTTTTGAGGTTTCCCATAATCTGCATGTACCATCTGTAGAGCAGGTTAGAAAATTTCGACCAGATCCAATGAAACATAAATCATTTATAGTCGAAGAATGGCCAGTAAATGACCGGGCAATATTACCAGTTCCTTTTATTAGGGTAGAAACAAAATAATTTTGAAAAAATTAGGAAATAATTTCTATAATCCTGGCTATGAAAATTAAAATATCAAAACGTTGATAATAAAATCTTATTTTCGAGTAAATTTTTTGAGGTCAAATATCTTCTAAATATTTTGTTGAAATTTGAGTAGAAATATTCAACATCCTTAGATTTTTTTGAAAAACGGTAATCTGACTCTTAGGTGTTATATGACAACAATTTCAATTTCAAGCATTTTCTATAAATTTTGCTTCACCAGATAAAAAAAATTCAAAATTATATTCCTCAACAAAAAAATTTTGTGGGAAATTTAATTTTTATATTTTTTCGTACTTCCTAGGTGGCACAGTCAAATCTGTCGCTGCTTAAAAAAAGTTACCATAGCGATAACCATACACTGCTCTAAAAATCCGATTTGAAATTCAAACCGGTATTTTTCCTGGTCAAGTGCCGGAAATATTTTTTTTTTTTTTTCTACGTATTTTTAACCCTGATTTTCTCCGTACTTGTATTATTTTTCAAATTTCAAATTGTTTGAAACAAAACGTTTTTTTGAGACAAAATTTCTAGGAGTTTTTCAAATAAAAATTAAGATTGATCAGACAAATATCAAAATTTTGGAACAAATGTAATGTTATGAAGATGATTTCTACCCTGTGCCTAAATCACAAATATGAATTTGATTGTGCTGAGCCACGGCTATAACTTTTCCAGAAGGAAAGAAACGAGCTAAATGGCAAGGAGGTGCAAATTCAATTGATTTCCGAACACATTTTGTTTCGCCATCAATTATATTCAGGCATGTAGGTCCCTTTTGTAACAATAAAGTCTTTTAAAGTTCATAAAATGAGCGTCAAAAACTTTAGTAAAACAAATATTTTTTGAATATATTTTAAAGCTAAGGTGGTTTTTTTAGAAGGGATACAGGTCTGATTTCAAAAATTAAAAGACATACAGGGGGAGGCCCAATATCGCCGAAAGTTTTTTGGCAAAACAAATCGGCGATATTGGCACATTCGGCGATATTGGGCACTTTCGGCGATATCAATTACGGGGCCGTGCAGTCACTTTTTCAGCCATTTTTTTTTTATTTAATTCGGCGTTTGAAAACGACTCAACCGATTGAGTTCTTGGATAGCTCAAACTGAGCACAAATATTTGAAGAAAAACACATTACTTACAATTAAACTATTTCAGTAATCTTGGAAAAACTAAACATGGTCCGATTCTGACCTATTTACTATCATTTTATTATTCACTAGATATTTGTGAACCTTACTTGTACTCAATCTCGCAGCTGAAAGTCCAGATTAATGTAAGAAAAAATGAATTTTATTTTTTCATGTATCAATTATTACATCATTATTTTGTAATATTACGTCATCAATTTCTGAACTGTTCCCTCATTTAGTGATACATCTAGATATGCCTCTGCAGGCCCTCCTGAACTTTTGAACAAATCATTTGGCGAAATAAATAATGTTTCAAAACCATCTTTTTCGACAAATAATTCATTTTTTGATTCTAGTTTCGAATTAAATTGGTTTGAATGTGGCGTGGGATTTATTTTGCCGTGAATTGATTCTTTATTCGTTTCGTAAAAAGAACACCAAATGCTTTCGTTCTCCTGAAACGCAACAACCCAATCAGATTGCAGAACAAAACGACTCATTCTAGAATATATAATTATCACCTTTTGTTTATTAATACACGCTACATTATTATGGTATTTGAAAATGAAAATAATGTTTGAAACATTCGCCGCTCTGTCCTTATAGATGATAGCGTTTTTCAAAATTTTGAATGTTTATGCCAAATAACGGCTGCGTTGGCCTGATAGACGATTTCCTTCTAACAAACACAACAATTGTGATTTTTCTCTATTTTTTTCCAAAAAATTTATAAAATGTTATTTTTGATCTTTGTCATCAAATAATTCGTCTAAAACATCTTCTTCCGAAATTTTTTTCACAGTTTCAATTCTGATATATTTCATTGGCTGTTTTAGCTCTATTTTGAATTTGGTAGACTTCTGCATATCTCCATACTTCTCCAAATAAAAATCATGAGGTTGAATAATCTCAAAAGATTTTCTTAAAAAAATCGATCTTTGAAACAAAGTTTTGAATGGATTTTTTTCAGAATTTGAATCCATATTTGGTTCTAATAATGTCAGTTTTCTTCCAAAAGACGTAAAAATTAAATATTCTGAAATAATTCGAACCAACATATACATTGATTGATAAAGAGGAACAACAGCCGGCATATACCTAAAAATAATCTTTAATTTTAAATGTTTTCGTCGGTAATTTTGAGAAAATTGATAAATAGCATTAGAGAGCTCAATATTCAAGCCAAATTGCTTGGCGATATTTATAGATCAGTAACCGTCGGAAAGCTTGGATTTTTAACTGTTTAGTGTCGCTTTATCATTTTCAGGGAATTTATATGATAGTCCTTTGGGGCAAAAATTTTCCGGAATTATTGAAAAATTGCGCTAAAAATTTCTAGATTTACACAATAGCCTGTATACGCAGTAAAGACTACATATCGAAAATGATGCCTATGTCTCGTATTTTATCACTACGTCACAAATAGAGAAAGTGACCAATGAATTCACAGAATTTCTATTCTTGTGACGAAGTGATAAAATACGGCACATAAGCATCATTTCGATATATCGAAAATGATGCCTCGGTGGCTTTTTCTATCAGGCGTCATAACTTTGAGATATTGTCCAATCACATCGCACGATTGTCCAGAATCCTGTGATTTCATTGGTTACTGTCTCAAAGTTATGACGCCTGATAAAAAAGACCACCTAGGCATCATTTTCGATATGCTCTAGCAAGTTTCAGTTAATATTTTGGAAATTAGTTTGAATTTTAGCTTCTTAGCGTACTTTTGCGATAAATTTCCGATTTTGTTTTGCAATATAAATAAATAGTGAAATTCTGACTATTCAGAACGCTGTACCGAGAATTTAAAATAAGAAGAAAATGGTGTCCATATTTGCCTTAAGGTAAGAGGGTATTTTTTATAAACGAAACCCAAATTATAGATTCTCAAAAATGATAATTATGCCCAAAACTTTCGACCGAGATTTTTCCAAGAAACATTTCAAATTTTTTACTTACAAATTGATCGTTACAACCAAACTGGTCATTGTCGTCAGCCTTAAAAGTTGAAATGGCCTCCCAGGTAATGGCTTATTATTTATTTCATGAAAAAATTTCGTCCTAATTTCATCTCGGCTTTTTGGCGAAAAATGATAGTCTGGCCAAATTGGCGAAGTTGGTGAGAAGAAAAAAGCTTCCATTTCAGTCAGATATCTCCGCTTCAGGTCGAATTCGTGGCGAACTCCACATTGATTCAGCCGAAAAGCGTAAAATGTCATTAAACCAGCAAATACCGATAAGCCAACACTAGGGTGCGCAAGGGTGTCAAGCCAGATAAATGAGGAATCTCTAAGTATGGATATAATTTCTATCACAGCCATCGATCTCTAACTACCCTTGGAAAAAGGGAAAATGTTTTGATATCCCTATCGCCTACGTTAAAACTCGCACGTCACGATGAGAAGTCGGAATTTACATATCGGGGGTAGTAGTACACCACTAACTAGTTCAAGTTTTTGAAGGTGTTTTTTGAATTTCTTATATTCATAAAATCCCAAAAAGGCACAATTTCAGAAAAATTTCACAACGTACTTTTTTATATATTTTGATTGATTGCCTCGAATTATTATGGTGTTTTAAATATCGAAAAGAGTACATTTTTTTTCTTTATTTTAACAGAAAATACGAGTTCCGTAGGCGTTTTTCCGAGGGCGTCAAGTTCAATGTTTAATAAAAAAAATGTCGCCCACAATTACGCAGCTTTAATTATTTTATATGAGTAGTAATATTGTATATCAAAGCAAATATTTCTTAACTTCATTATGAAAAAAATACTTTGGAAAAAAACGAAAAAAATTTATGATTTGGTTGGCAGTACACTTTTTTATCACCCGGAATCAAATCAGTACAGTAGAATGACTTTGATAGGATGGCCCGAGCCTCAAATTGGCACATTTTTTGCCTCACAGGCCGTCCTGTCTCCAAAAAAACGATTTTTCCCACTTTGAAGCACGAAAAATTATAAAAAATTAGTATAACACATGTTTTTTGGAAAAAACAATAGTTTAAAACATTTTGTTTGCTAATTTACTGTTATAGTCCTATTAAAGTCATTCTACTGTACCCCCTTAACGCACTATGCTGTTTAACAGTAGACCCAAAAAAGCCTTTTTTTTTTGTGGAAAATAAGTTATTTCAAATAACCCAACATACTATATTTATAGTATCTCTAGAGCCCTAATTTGTATATTTTTTGAGGAAACTGATTCAGTTCAAAAATTAGTCAGAAAATTCGATTTTGTCTATATATCGATGCAACAGACACTCGACGATACTGACAGGCACTACCGCGGCTGTTCCTTTTATTCTGCCTATATATATACCGGTCAAAAATAAGGAATCAAAGTTTTGAGAGCAAGTATAAAAAAATAATGAAGATTAAGTTTACATCTCAGTGAAAGTCTTCATTCTTGACAACGTATATATTTTACAAATCGAATATCTGTCAAAGTATAGAAAACCAGTTCTAAAAACACCAGTTCTAACTGACAACGGCTACAGTAAAGTGTCTTTAGAAGGACGATCCGATTTCGGCTTTTGCGTCCTTGGACGCTTGTGGAAATTTTTTTAGAAAAAAGTGCAAAAACGATTTCTCTATATAACGCTTAAATTTTGATAAATAGAACCAAAATTGCCTTCGCCGTAATAATAGTAATGAAATTTTTAATTTATTTCATGATAAATAAACCCAAAAAAACAACAAAGTTTCCATGGTTCAGGTATGATGAGGATCTTAAATTCGTGATAGTGAAAAAAAATGTCCGTCTTAATAACGCTCCCAGGAAAGTTCTAAAAATAGCCTGCGTCCTTAAAAGTCATGGAGGCAAAGTTTTGAAAACAACCGCGTCCTGATTATATATTCAAATATTTGGAACTCTGCGACATCAAACAAAAACACTTGTTTAATTGATCTTGAAACGCCGTGTCGAAAGGACTAACTTATCAGTATTAATGTAACTATTTCTGGTTATTCCGACAATTTAATTTGACGTTTTTTTTATTGATGGATTTCTACATAACGACAAATCCATTAATTCTTCATACGCGCGATTAATTATCATCTAAATAGGTCGCGTTTTGAAGCTTAAGGGGGTCAGTGCATTTTTACATATACGGATATGGGCTCTTGATAAAAAACTTTTAACTGGGTTTATATATTCTTCTCAATATACCATCAAAGTAATGTTTCATAATCCAGGCAACTTTTGTAACTACAGAATTTTCGAATTATTGCTTTTTATGAATATTTTGAGTTCGAATTAAACTTTTCAAATTCGACAAATTATGAGAATATTTCGAACATTATAAAATAAATGCCTTATTTTGTGTTCAAATTTTTTTTTCAAAATTTGTTTCAAATCAACGAAAAACACTATTCTAAATGGCAACTTTTAACTTTTCGCGTAGATGACCAAATATTTTTATATCCTATTTGAAAAATCATATGACATGGTTTTGTGATTTTTGTTCAATATTTGGAATCTTTGATTTTTCTCTTTTTGGTTCAATATTTTCATACTTATTTTTCTGGAATCTGCTTGAATATTTCGAATGTCTACTTTATTTAATAATCTGTCCTCGTTTTTGTTTGTTCGCTCTTGTTATTTGAACTCATCTTTTTGCAACGAACTACGGTTAGCAGAACTCCATCAAGCCCTTTTTTATACAGAATTTAAAATTATTACCACAAACTTGCCAATTGGTAAGCCGACCATCCACCACGTAATTTAATAAATTAACCCATGAAAATATTTCTTCGATGTGCTAAATTTTTGCTTTTCGTCTTTTTTGAAAATTTAATTTTGATTTTGACGTAGAAATCGTATAAAATTATTATATAATTTTAGCTGGTAGTCGAGACCGTTTTTTAAGGTTTCTAATTAATAAAAATAATTTAACTGTATTTAGACACCTTTTTCAAAAGGCGGGGAATTTATTAAAAGTAAAATGATCGATCTAAGAAATATTTATACGAAGTAGCTAAGTGGCAATTTCCCTCAAAATGTTTTTATCCGAAAATTTGAGTGGCAAAAGTTTCCCATCAAGAGGAAACTATAAGTGCAAATCTTCAAAAGCCACCCCCTTAAGGGGTATGGTCGCTGGTTTTTTCAGGCATTTGGGCTTTGAAAATGGTCCAATTGATTGTGGTGATAACCAGTGTATACCGACCAAATTCTCAAAAAATTTTACGAATTTTCGTGTTTTTTCGATTTTTTTCTAAGTATTTTTTTCAATGAAGTTTGCTCTAATTTCACTAAACTTGATTTACCTTTGACGTAGCCAATTTTGATCGTGTTTTGTGGTTCTTTTGTTACTACTTTTAAAATCGAAGCACATTTTTTTCGGAAATTTTTTCATTGGACATTCCAATTTATATTTGGAGTTTGGTCGAAATTTGAAAAAAAGGTCTCTAGAGGGTTTCTATTTTCTGTGCTGTGTTTGCTGGATTTGAGTGGATTCCAACATATAACTAGGAGGAAGATTTTGGTGAAAAAAGTAGATCGCAAAAATCATTCCTGCGATTTAAGAAACTGAAGTGTTTTGAAAAAACGCTCTAAGGATAGTTTATAGTCATACGGGATATGTTATATTTGAGCTGTTTCTAAATAAACCCTGGGGAGATAGATTTGATTTTGTCGAGGACCTTTGTGTTAACGTATCTCAGAGTGTTCGGAAACAAAGTCATTGACCAATTTGTTGACAATATTAAAGGTGATCTCAACATGGCTAATTAATTGCCCCATAGTTTTTCGGTTAGGCTGTTTCTCATCCAGAAAAGTCATTCCAGCGACCAGTACCCCCTCAAGGGGTGGTCGTCGCATTTTAGGCAAAAAGGGTTTTCATGACCATTGATGCAAAAGTACAAATCGTCGGACCACTTACCTCTCTCTGATATATTTGAACTCTTGACTACTAGTAAATCAAAAGTGACGGTGGCTCGTCCACAGAAACGTGCTTACAAATACGGAATATTTTTCAAATGTATCTCCTCTCTGAGTTTTAGGGTACAACAATGATTATTGACTAATAACCGGACCAGAACGTGAGCAAAAGACCGTGAGTTTTTTTTGAAAATTCTTGTTTGCTGTCAGTATCACCAAAACTGTATTTTGACCCTGTTTAGGGGTCTCAATCAAAATGATCTCCTCCTGGCTATAAAGTCACGCATTCGAAACCTAGATAAATGTGCAGCTGAAGTCCGTGCAAAAAACCGGTTGAGTTTGTCTAAATTTCTGACTCATTTTCTGTTTCGTGTTTTAAATTTCCAAAATCAAGAATTTCTACTTTTCATACGAAATATTGAACTCATCAAAAGTGGCTTTCCTTAGCAGGTTCAAAAAATAACCCGGTCCAAGCTTTTTCTTCCATTATTTTCATAAAAGCTTTTGAAAATAAAATTGGGAAAATTTGTTTCAATTATTAGCAAAATTACGTTTGCTTTGATATACGCGGGAAGTTCGCTATATAAGCGAAATTCTCGCATATATAATTATTCAGTCTTTAGTTTTGAGTTTTTACCCCCTTTAATTTTTACGCTTTCTATTTTTCTGTGATTTTTAAATAAATAAACAATTTCAAATTTTATTGACCATTTTTATTTCTGAGGTTAAACTTAACCACGCCCTATTTTTGAAAGAGAATTTCTGCCCAGATATTTTATTATATATCATTAATTCGATATTAACCGCTTAATGTATATCCCTAATAGGGATTCCCTAAATGAAATAAATAGGTAGTCAAAATTAGATACAAAAGTGAACCTTCGACTCACCGTAGAGTATAAATTATTCCGACTTATAAGACTTGAATCGACTTATGGTACGAAAAAATTAAAAAGTAAATTTGTCCGAAAGACTCGTATCGACTTATACTTAGTATAAATCGACTTATAGCAATATTTCAGCTCAGTAGAAACAATGATTCACTGGTTTTCAGTGATCTAACTAATAAAATAAAATTAATAAATTATTAGTCCAAAATCTATATAAGTCAGCATATTATTTTTAATCACCTACAGACCCAGAATCAGGTTTTTTTTATTCTAGGCTTTAAATAATATTTTTATTTATTTTTCAGAGTATGAAATCAAATACTGTGCTGATTTCATTATTGTTGGTTATGCTTTCAAGATCGGTTTCGAGTTACCGAGATAATCTCCTGGATTTAACAGATCAATATCATGAGTACGCAAAGCAAAATGCGGAGCATAAATTTTTATTGGAGAGCCCATATTTTTCAAAACGGTGGGTTATCAATACAACATATATCATTAAAAATGCGAATTTAATACACTCGTCTTTTGATTTTTAAGGACGATATGGATTCTGATCCCCACGAGTAGAAAAATACTATTTTCTAAGATGAACGTTATTTAGACAACTTCGTCGCCATATTGTCCTTTTTTTCAAATATACTTGAAAATTTTTCGGAAGCCATTTATTATTTTGCTTAACCGTAAAAATTCTCCCAAAATTAGGTGTTTTATAAACTGAATAAAAATGAAGCCCTTATTTTTATTGCGCTTCACCTTAAAATTTAAGAAAAAAAGCATACTATCGTGCATGGCTATTAAGACAAGATAATTTTTGTCTTTTTGTCCATATAAAACTATTTTGCAAAAAAATTTTGCACAACTTAGGCTTTGTTCATATCTAACCACCTACTTGTCGAAAATGGCCGAATTTCGTTCGTTTTTACCATACGCAGTACTTGTAGACAAACACGATAGTATTATCCCTTTTCGTCTATATAGTCCTTACAGAGAGTGTTCTTATAAAGATACTATAAGAGCTTTAGTTTTTCATATTTAATTTAATGCAACTTTGAATATTAAATTTAGAAATGTTTTGGACGATAAGAGAGCCTTTGAGGCCTATAAAGGTCCTTCCAATCACTATAAACAATTATACAATAGAATGATGGCAATGTTCGAAGACAAGATGATGTCAAAATATTTTAAATTGCATTAAAGTGGTTAAAATCGCGATGGCTGACAGCTATCATCAATATCCGCAGAATTACTAAAAGCGGCCTGAAAGCATAATATTTGTGCAATATTTATCAATAAAATACAGATCAACGATTTATACTACTAGTAGGTTGAAGATATATGATAAAATATAATTCTCTATTTTTTTCTTTAAAATCTAGTCTGAGAAACTGTTCAAAATATATTATTTTTGAAAAAGTAAGGTTACCTTTTTTTTAGCAGCGACAAATGTGACGGTGTCACCACGGACGAACCGTATGAAATAACACGAACCGGTTATTTTCATCCAACTTAAAACTTAAAAAGCAGCGGCGAAAATTTTCAATTTTTTTTAATTGCCTGAAACTATGCACAAATTTTTTTTTAGAAATTTTTCCAGAGGTAGAAAAATCACTACTTCAAACTGTGAATTTTACCGGTAAACTGGCTGAGTAAAATTGTTCCCACGTATTTTTTAGTTTCTAGTATGATGCGTTTTGTGACATCTCATACGGTTCGTCCGTTGTCCCAGTCAAATGTTTTAATACGGAGAATTTTGATCGCCGGTATGGCGGTAGTTCACCAAAAACCATAATGGAAATACTTGATCAACCTAGAAAGCCAAAAAACATACATATTTATTTTTCCCATGCAAAAACCGCTATCTTGTCTAGTTTTCCTAGCCCAAATCGCAGCGGGTGGCCTAAAAGCGGGTGGCGCAAGTAATTTGTTTTATATACAGTTGTATATATAACCATTCCCTGAGCCATTCCATTCCAGCTATATCTGTAATATGCCCAGTGGTTACATTTCTCATTGTATAGGCACCAATAAAAAAGAATGGGATCGGTAATAAACATTGCGCAATTCGCTTCGGAATCGTAATGGGACCCGTCCAAGAATATTTCCGTTCTCCAAGTGTCTCTATATCAAATTGCTTCCTGTCAGGGCTTTTTGGATGAAAAATATGCTGCTGTAAATATTTTTTGCCAGCCTCGCGAATTCTAGGCTGATCAGGGCTACCACCTAGTGTAGGGCAAATGCTACCGTCTGCAAATTCTTTGGAATATTTATAATTTTCGAATATATTTTGACGAGTTTGAATCCAATCGTATTTTTGAGGCGTTAGTTTATGGCGGAAATATGCCTCTTTTCGGTTGAGTTCAATTTGGTGGTATCGATAGGAGCAAATGACACCGACTGAAATTTGATCAAAAAAAGTGGGTCAAATTACATTTTTCTTCATTAATTTTTGTCTGTGGAAAATCATATACCAAAGACAAAATCATATAATTAGACTATTATACTGTATGTTGATGTTTTTAGTTCAATAAATTTAGAATATTATTGTGTTATTTTACTCCGGTATGGCCCATACGGTATGAGTCTATACCGTATGGGTTAGCCTAAACTTTTTTAAAGGTGCGAAAATTTTGACTCTTGAGTGCAGTTTTAGGGCATTTAAAACGTTTTTATAAGCCTTTTACGCACGTTTTTAAAAATACTCTTAAAGATGGCACTAGAGAGCTAAATTTACGCATCTTTAGGGATTACAATCAAATTTTTATATAGATACAAAATTGGCTCTTTAGGAAAACTGCGTACTTTTTCAGTAAATAAGGATGTTGTCTTGAAGAAGCAGACATTTCAAAAACCAAAATTTTCGATGCAGAAAAAAATTTACTCAAAATCAGTTTTTCTCTTTTCATAATAAAAAATCTGAATTTTATAATTCTGATGAAATATAGACTGAAATATCATAATTGAAGATTTTTGAAAGTAAAAATTAAAACCAATGAAAAATTAATCATTTTTTTGCCAAATCCTTGGCCAATAACACGTAATGAAATTGCCATTGCAATAATTGAGGGGACAAAACCAATTTGTTCGATCCATCCTTCGAGGCAAGGAAGCGTCACTTGATTATAAATTGGACCTTAAAAAATCTTATAATTAAAATATTTTCTTGATTTTTTCAATTTGAAGTAACTTTCAGATTAGTAAATCGTCAAAAACAACTTTTTTCAATGCTAAATAAAAAATATTTTAACGAAAAAATATTTAAACGAAATACGAAAAGTCAACAGAGAAATTGAAAAGTATATTTTCGATATGTTATTAGCGTAACTCAATAGTCTGATTTTATTTATATTTTCACAGGTGGAAATACCGGTTTTATTTTAAAAATCCGGCTAAAACCCATATACCGCGGCCCTTTCTTCACAAATGAAATATTTGTGTTATTTTGGCATTTGTAGATATTATAAGCTTAAAACTTGTTAAGGATGATTTTTTAAAATGTGTTGGTAATTTTCTTTCGGGAGTGTCATTTGGGCAGATTTGACTGAGAAAATTTTTCAAATTATACAAAAATAAATTTGACACTCTAGAATCTAGAATGACCAAAAAAATGTTCACATACAGTACAATACACTTCGCGGGCTTCAGTTTTTAGAGAGAGATTAAATCTAATAATTAAAAATATTTCTTGATTTTTTCAATTTGAAGTAACTTCAGATTAGTAAATCGTTCAAAACAACTTTTTTCCAATGCTAAATAAAAAATTTTTTTTAACGAAATACGAAAAGTCAACAGAGAAATTGACAAGTATATTTTCGATATGTTATTAGCGTAACTCATAGTCTGATTTATTTTATTTTCACGAGCGTGAAATACGGTTTTATTTAAAATCCGGCTAAACCATATGCCGCGGCCCTTTTTTTCACAAATTGAATATTTGTGTTATTTTGGCATTTGAAGATATTATAAAGCTTAAACTTGTTAACTCCCCTCACACTCTTTGACTATCTAAAGGCAAAAAAATTTTCGGGAGCCATAACGGCGCAGAAATATAACATTGTCACAGACCTACAATTCAAATATGTCATAGAGTTGCAATTTTCTTTCCAAATAATATTGGTTGAAAATTTTATAGTCGATGAGCTCGTTCGAAAGTTATTTTTTGACCTACTTTATTTAGTTTCGTCGAAATTTCTTAAAAAATTAAATTGTGTCGGCAAAACGATACATAATATCGACAATCTGAAGGAAGCAAGTTTAGGAGAGTATTTGAGCGATTCTTTTTGATATAAGTTTATTTATCTGCAGTCATCTATACGAAGAATAATTTTTTCACAAGTGATATTTTATTGAAACTCAAAATAATAAAAAAAAATTATTAAAATTATTTTTTCGGAAAGAATGAATCGGCAATTTATACCATAATAGAGCCGACAAAGAACAAATCGATCAAATCATAGAACATATAGTATGGTTACTCATTTTGAGTTTTTCATCTGATTACAATATTTTTGACATTTTACGTGCATTATTATTTTCGACGCGCGGCGATATGAATATATTGTTTTTGTAACGATCCAGAATATGCATATTTCAAAATTTGAGACCAGCTTTTAATAGCTAAAGTTTCACATTCTAAATTTGTAACTTATATGTCCATGTTGTAAAAAATGTATGCGTTTTTCAAGAAATACAGGTGAGTGAACCTTCTATTTTCTCTTCGCCAGTTATTCTAATTTACAAACTTTCGAAATTTAAAAAATGTACACGTGTTGCTCACATAATTGTATTCCTTTGATCTCAATTAAGTGACAAATAAGAAAAAATTGATATCTTTTCCAAGTTTTCCGTGATAAGCGCTTCAAACGATTGCCTTTATGTAGGCTTTTGGGTGTGAGGCGAAGTGTTCTCGTTACTGGGTGTGAGGAGGTTAACGGATGATTTTTTTAAGAATGTGTTCGTAATTTTCTTTCGGAATGACTCGAGGACTTTCACTCGCAGATTTGACTGGAAAATTTTTTATAAATATTATATCAAAAAAAATTGACCACTCTAGAATCTAGAAATGACCAAAAAATGTTCACATACAGTACAATACACTTCGCGCGGGC
>SCLH01000431.1:82206-117832 GCA_004367855.1 Oikopleura vanhoeffeni | reverse complement strand
GGGTGATTTGGACCTTTTACGAAGGTGTTTTTCGATAAACTTACAGAGCTGATATCTCAAGACTTTTTAACTAAAAGAACAACTCTTCGCGATCGTTTTGAATTTAACAGTAATCTGATACAATCCGACCTACGTCCACACCCACGCGTTTAATAAGCCTCCTGAAAACACTCAGAACGTATCTTTTCGTTCAATTTTCATTATTTTTTATTATTTTTGGTGTCAGGCAGCCTGACTCAGGCTCCAGAAAAGGTACAAAAATAATGCACTAGCGCCCGTTTCTCGGAAAGTTTCTTTTGGCAGACAAAAACTAATTTTTTTGAAAGTGCTATAAGTTTTTTCTGTTGGCGAGACGGAGTTTTAAATAGCATGAAAACTCTTGAAAGTGTTCTGCTCTAGGGGACTTGTCAGTATTTTAATTATTTGACAGTATTTTAATAAACTTTAATTTTTGAAGAACCTTCATTTTGAAGCATTTTTTCTGGTTTCTAAATTTTGTCAAAAATTTAGGCTCAAAATGAAAAGTTGACATGGCCCCCAAGAGACGCCGAATCAAAATTTCAAAAAAAAACTCTCTGATTAATTGTCAAAAAAGTCTTGTGCTTTCAGATGCAGTATGAGCCGAAATTGTATCTTCTAAACTGGTGGAGGAGATACCTTTTGACTGAGCCTCCCAAACTGACCATTTCAAAATTTAAATTTTTTTTTCGCATTTTGTCCGCTGAAAGCAAAATTTTAAAACAAAAGCGCTTTTGCATTATTTGTAAGGCTTCTCTGGACAATACAAAAAGCAATCGTGAGGTACGGATAATCCGTAAAGGATTTAAAATAAGCCTGATTTAATTTGACAAAATCAGAATTTTGGTCGGATAATTTTGCTTTTCTTGCTACTTTTTAGATTTGAGTGCTTGGTGTTAGTTCCTTTATATTATATAATATGTATCAAAAAAACACGTCTTAAAGGTAGAATAAACCCCAGCATGTATCATAATAGATATAGCCATCGAATGCGTAATTGAAGCCTGCAATATGCATGGGTTAGAGATTTTGGTCTTTTTTCGGTTTAATAACCATTTGTTAACCCTGTCTTTGCCGATATCTCAAAAAATCAGTGAAAAATAATAAAATAAATCAGCGTCAAAATAAATTGATCATCTCGGATTTAAACTCAAAACATTTGAAAAAATACCTCTTCATTACATATCGGGCAATCTTCATGTCGGTCTTTGGAACCTTCCAGATCTCGAACTTCTTGCATTAGGAATATATTCGAATTTTCCAGCAATTTGGCATCTGCAATGTATTTCTTAATATTATTCGTCAGTTTCGCATTTTCAATCTTTAAATCTTTTCTCGAATTTTCAATTGATTTCACGTTAACAGAGAAGGTTTTACTTTGACTTTCTAAATCCTGGACTTTATCCACTAGTTCAGATATTTCATTATTCTTGTCAATTTCTTTCATTTCCCACTTAGTTTGTTCATCTTTTTGCCTCTTGTTCCAATCATGCATCCTAGTAGTTCGGTTCCCCTCCAGTTCAGATATTTTATTATTGTTGATTATTTCTTTTCTTTTCATATCATTTAGTGAATTAATCAACTTTCTCATGTCATTATCTTGTTTCATTACGAGATCTTTTAATTTAGATCTTTCATCTTCAAGCTTTTTAATTTCATTGATAAGGTCATTGTAAGTGATTTGTTCAGTATCAGATGGTTCTGCCTGCAAAAACTTGGATAAATTGAAATCATGTAAACCTATGAGTCGAAACGGCGTTTTACTCATCAATAATTCTAATTGCTGGAGGTAATCATTAAGTGGCATAGATAGGGTCATACCTGCGAGTTTTGTCGTCAAAAAACGTGGACACGATTGCTCTGCGTAATCGGGTTAATCCACTTCAAAAAAATTATTATTATTGAATTCAATTGATGTTTTGAAAACATTATAGATGCACCACTTTGTGCCTAATTCTTTTGATGATTTGAGCAAAAATTCATTTTAATTAAAAAAGGAATATAAGAGATTGCTAATTAATAAATTATTTGAGGGGTGATTATAATTCACTTTTCAACAAAACATGTTAATAATTATTATATGAAAAAAATTACATGATTGAGAAAGTTTAAGAAAAAATTTCTGAAAACTTTTTTTTGTCATAAATTTTTTCTTAAGGGTATCCCGGTCCCTAAATTGACATATTCTCGATAAATATTGGCGAAACACGGCCTCGAGGATATAATTCAGATTAGCCAGTTTGTAGAACTAGCCTTCAACTTGCGAAAAAAATTTGCCAAAACTTTTTTGTATGACCACACCTCCTTCACACATAAGCGGCCCAAGAGCACCTAAGCCAAAACGGAAATTCCTACTCCTCTGAGGTTATATTTTGAAATAAACCTAAATTTTAACATAACCTGTATAATTAGTATACAAAACTTTTTGCTGGTAAGCCTTTTGTCAATAAGTGCTATATTCATTCTAGAATACGTAAAAACCGGTCCAAATACCGGTTTTTGGAACTTTTTAATCGGAAAATCTATCTCCTCCTAGGTTAAATTTCAGAATTTACTCAAATTTTTGCAAAAGCTAGCTCTAACAAACAGAAACTTCACTGGGGCGTTTTTGTCAAATTTCGACCCAAAACAAAAAAATATGATTTTTTGAAGTTTTAGTGGTCAAATTGACACAACGTTATTTTTGAACATAATTTTGAGAAAAATACTTAGAAAAAAATCGAAAAAAACGCAAAATTTGTTGTCATTTGGGTGTTTTATGCGTTCAAAACATAACAATTGATTTGGTGCATTTTATGACATAATAACTGCAGAAAATGGTAGGAACCGGGAACCATTAAGAAGGTACTCAACGTTTTGAGATTTAGATCGGGGCTCAGAAGAAAACGAAACAAGTATCGAAATTCTGAAAACCCTAAAATGAAGATCTATGAAGATCTATTTTGCTCCCGACCAAAAGTAGAAAATTTTTTTTGAGCACTACAGCACCAAGTGGTTGTAGAGTTCTAGAACACTGATTTTGACTCCAATGTCTTTTATATCGGAAACGGCTCAATGGAAATTGATGAAAGTTTGTAACGTACGTCCACTACGTCGACAGTTATCGAAAATATTTTGCAAAAATTTCGATCGGACTTGTTCTAGAATTATGAAAAACCGTAATTTCATGATATTTTAGAATTTGTAGCTCAATTTTCTCAAAAACGATTCCGTCGATTTTTTTTTAAATTAGGTATTATTCGGAAAAACATGTCTTCTCAATTTCTAGTGTAAAACTTTTTTTTTAATCATTGCTCCTATTAATAGAAAAATGCATTTTGGTTCAGCCGGAAGTCAATTTTTGGAGTTTTTAGAAATTTATTTTCATCCGATTGTACCGAAAGTACCTTCAAATTGAAGCTACTGCGAAACTAAAGTGAAAAAATACTACTCACTTTTACTTATTTTTAGAATTTTTCATTAAAATTAAGGTTAATGTATTTTTTCTCAAAAAAATACATAGAAAAAGTCTGTAAAAACTCGAAAATTTTGAGAAAAATCTTGAATTTTTTTTTTATGATAAGAGCAGAAATGCATTTTGTGGCCTTCTCGAGGCTATTTGGTGCAATTTTTATGTCCCTAACCTGAATTAAAAACCGTTGAGTACACCCTTAACTTTTCATTTGTATTCGCAAATCAAGTTATTTTTTCCTAATGAGGGTTATTTTTTCTAACATTGCATGATAGGCTATTATCAATCGGTAATTTATTATAAGTTAGTTAAGACTATTTAGCTCGAAGTAAACCCTAGGCATGGAGCCCGATGGGCAATAAAATTCCGGTATAGAGTCAAGAATAAGTTGTTTTGTTTCATCGACATTGTTGAATTCAAACTGAAAACTTTCGAATATCATTTCATATGGGTCAACAGTGTGAAATCTGCAGATTAACTCGACGTCTTCTTTCTTTGTTGGCCACCAAACCCACTCGAGAATTTTAAAAATAACATCAGGAATTTTTTTTTGGCCCTCAGAATGTTTTGAATTGACTGACTTCTGATCGTATTTATAAATCCAAAAAGCTTTTTGTAAATAATTTGCTTGTAAACATTTCGGGATTATAAGTTTTTTGAAGTCCCAGTTGTCGATATAAACTTTCAATGAGTTTGATAAAAAATTTTGCCTGAACTACAAAACTATTACTAAGAAAATTGACGTTTTTTAATTTTCGGAATTTTTTTTTATATTGATGATATAGCGAATCAGCGGCATTTTCAAGCCAAATTGACAGTCATGTGCAAGCTTGTAAAGGGATGCATCCCCGACCTGATTTTCTATCCTCGACCTGGTTTTTATTCAAGCGTTCGATATTTTCAGAAAAATAGGGAATTGTCTTAAATAAATGAACTGGGAATTATTTTTTTTCGAATATCACTCAGCAGCTCTGGAGTTGAAAACGGCTTTTTTTTTAAATTAACTGAGTGAGGGCAAAACCTAACTGCAGTTAAATAATATTTTTTTTTGATAATCTAAGATTATTAATCATAGTGTAAATGGTTCTCTACAATCTCATGGGATCTTTATGAAACTCAAATAATACTCCATAATACATCCAAATATCTCTTTCTTCGGATTTCAAAATGTTAACCTTATTATAAGGCTTATATGTTTCAAAATCTTTTCTAAGTGGTTTGATTTCTTTCATCAGATCTTTGTCAAACCGCTGCTGAATAGCAATGTTTATAAATGCTTGACGAGGGTAGTCTTTATCACGGGAAAACCTCCGATGAAACTCGTAGTTTGACACTTTATGAAAGTTCATGTAATGTGCATCATATTCGTCAAGTTCTGCAATAAGTTCTGGTATTTTCAGCATAACAATAATTTTTTGATATATTTTGAACAATAAATAGTTGTTTAATTAAGTATCTTCAAATTACGCAGATAATCAAATTTGTTTAAATATTAAGTCTATGCGTAGATATAAGAAAAATTGATCGAGAGTAAAAATAAAATTGAACTCGGGATTGAGATTGAAAAGTCATTCAAACAACGTACCAGTTTAGCACTACGACTTAAACATGAAAACTTCTATTTGACAGTCAAATTTTCACTTTGACTCGAAACGTCCTGAGACCTATGATTTGACAATTTTGTCATGAGGTGTAGGAGTAGCTGTCAGGACATTTGTTGTCAGGATTTTTGAGTACGTGGTGTACCGTGAAATTAGTGTGTATACGTCGACGGTGAAAAAAAAAGTTCAAATCTTAATCTATTTTCTATATTAATATTATATATCTATTAAGGTACTTGCTCGGCCTTTTTAGCCAAAATTTTTTCTATAATTTGGCTTTTCAACAAACAACTCATCCGATTAAGTTCTTAGTTAGCTCAAACTGAAAACACATATTTAGTGAATAATAAAATAAATCGGATCGGACCATTTTTTTTATTTTTTTTTCGGAAATTACTGAAATTGTTTAATTATCAGTTTTTGTTACAAGCGTTTTTGTTACGTCAAGCCGATATTTTGAAGTTTTAGTGGTCAAATCATAACAAACAATATTTTTTACTTAATTCTGAAAAAAAAATTAGAAAAAAAATAAAAAAAACGCGAAAATTTCGTAAAAAAAGAAGATTTGATCAAAAATACATTTTGTAGCCATCCCGAAGAAATTTGGTGCACTCTGATTGCCTCTAAGTGTTCATAAAAATCAGACATGCACACCCCCTTTTGGGGTACAGGTCGCTGGAATTGATTTTCTCGATAAAATATTAGCCAACCAGGGCTTCGAGAATATTATTGAGATTAGCCAGTTTGTAGAACTGGTCTTTAGCTTGCTTGAAAAATGTGCCAAAACTGTTTTCTATGCATACACTCCCAGACACATAAGCGAGACAGGGAGACCTAAACCAAAATGGTAAATCTATCTCCTAGGTTTTATTTTGAAATAAATTTGAAATTTAACATAACTTGTATAATTAGTAAACAAAACTTCTGTAGGAAATTTATTTTCATTCAGTGCTCTGATTTCTCTAGACATTACGTTTCACTAGCACAATGGATTCCGGGGTAGCATCAAATCGCGTGCCCTGAGTTGGCTGGAATTCATCCAACACGGAATTGTCCAATCATTTTATGTTAGCGCAGAATTTATTATGCTTGCAAAAACGTGACATCATGTATCATAAAGAGAGAGAACATAAAGAAAGGGCTGGCCAGTGTCCACCTTAAAATTGTGCAAATCGATAATCAATCAGTTACACAGGGCACTTTAATACCAAAGCGAGGACTCATGAAACTGAAACTTTAATTATTCGCTTAATTTGAAGGTTGAAATCCTTGGAAGCTCCTAATTCGAAACTCCCTTTGATAGTTGTTGATTGCGATCGGCCAAGAAGTGTTTGATACCTAGATCTCTTGAAGAGTATTTTTTTTGCTCATCGTATCCATTCAATTAATTGTATTTTACCACAATTTAGAAAATTTATAATCAGAGCGCTTTATTTGTCAAAAAAAAATCTTGGTAATCCACTTAAATAAAATAAAATAAGTTCTATGTATAGCAGACAAATTCTGTTTTTTTGTATGATAACTAAAATACTTTCCTAAAAACTGACTACCCTCATTATTTCTATAGTCTGTGTTTTATAAATCGGCTTTTTTGATGAAATGTACTTTTAGGGAAATCAGCAAAAGAACGTAAGATGAATAAACTCTTAAACAGTTGATGAATAGAAAGTTTCCATTGATAAGTTCAAATTTTCTACATCAAACTATATTGAAATTTTATAAAAAGTCTGTAGCGTTTATTTAACAAGAGTTCAGTAAATTTCGCTTTGATTATGAAACTTGCGTCCCTTATTATAAAGGTTGTAATTTCCGGATACTCAGTCGAATCTGAAGGATGTGTAAGAAGCGAAAAAATTTCCGCTCGATAGACGAAATATTCGACTAGTAGTATGTGGAGGAACGTAGAGTAGTTAACACGGTATAATGATGATGGAGCCTTGGGTTTGAGTCCCTTCTTACCTTTTAACTTTCAAGAATTATGATCCTTACAAATCCAGAAGTTATTTTTATAAATTTATTTTTCAAGTGAACAACAGAAGAATTTTGTTTGCTTGTTCCACTTTCGCCCGGCATTGATGGCACGCTTTTGTTTTATTGAAAATTTTGAAGGCACAGTCCTTACAAAGAACATGACCACAAGATTTGAAACATGCCATCTGATGTTTGTCCTTATCATACTAAATTTTAATTAAACTTAAAAATATGTTCGGAGTTTGATTCATGATAGTTTGATTCATGATAAATTTTAGTACTAATCCCATCAACCATCTGGTTAACTGCGTTTGACCGCGCGTCTTTCAGTTTTTTTTTAAACAACGATCCTAGAGCTAAAATGGGACATTTTTGAGGTTTCGTGAAATTGTCTGAATTTTAGTGTTTAGGAGTTGTTTTTTTAGATTTTTAAAAGCCAGTAATTGCTCCGAATGTGACGAAATATCACAAAAAGGTCGTTCTTCCGACGTTTTGATACAAGGCTTTTTCAGTGGAAATAATAAAATGTCACTTTTAGAATATTAAAAGCACACTGGGTCTAGAATATGGTTTAGGAATTACTTTTTCCGAATTTTGGCCGTATTTTTCTCAAATTTGAAAAATTTTGCACCCATCTGATTCAGAATTTAATTCTAAGAATTTTGGTGCAAATTTTACCCCTGCTAGAGATCGAAGCATAAAAATTTTAAATCTTTTCTAGAATCTGATGTGTTCAAAATCAAATCATAGTTGCTCATATTATTTCCAGAAATCATACCCAAGGAATCTTTTGATGGCATTTAAATTTTCATTTTTATGTTCAAAATTGTAGCCGAAATAAAAAAAATCTCAAACACTAGAATTTAGACAACTTGATTAAAAATAATGAGGGACACGTATTTAACCAAGATTAACCAGATGGTTGATGAGTTTGATACTAAAATTTCAAATGGAATCGCGAGATGAAGGATAGATCTTTTTAATATATTGTTCATAATGTTCCATCTCGATCAGTTTGGTAGTACGAAACATCGAAAATGTCAACATTTGCCAGCACCACTTCCTTAAGGGCGTAGTGTCCAGCAAAAAAGTTTGGCTGAAAAAAATGTATATAACTAAATCGACCAAGAAAAAAAAGACAAGATTATTACAAGATTTAAGACAAGATTATGGGGGGTAATTGTTATTCTATTAGCAAATTCACCCCGTATTCTCTATTCCTTATTGGACTAAAACCCTCTAACATTTTATTATCTCACTTTAAAAGGTGAGTTATATATTAACAATATAAAAAGCACTAGTTCCTGTATATTTCACGCATCAAAAAACACGCCTTGAACGTAGCATAATCCCGAGCAAGTATATTATTAGATTCAGCCATCGAATGCGTCATTGAAGTCTGCAATAGTATGCATGGGTGAGAGATTTTGGTGCGTTTTGGGTTAAATAAGCATATTTTAACCCTGTCTTTGCCAATATTTCAAAAATCAGTGAAAATAATAAAATAATTCAGTGTCAAAATTATTTGATCATCTCGGATCTATGTTTGAAACATTTGAAAAATACCTCTTCATAACATATCGGGCAATCTTTATATCGGTCTTTTGAACCTTCTAGATCTCGAACTTCTTGCATCAGGAATTTATTCGAATTTTGCAGCAATTTGGCATCTACAATGTATTTATTAATATTATCCGTCAGTGTCGCATTTTCGATCTTTAAATCTTTTCTCGAATTTTCGATTGATTTCATTTCAATAGACGAGGTTGTCCCCTGACTTTCTAAATCCTGCACCTTATCCACTAGTTTAGATATTTTATTTTTCTTGTCATTTTCATTCATTTTCCACTGATCTCGTTCATGTTCAAATGTATCATAGTAATGCATCATAGTAATTTGGTCATGCTCAAATTGTTTACTCTGACTTTCTAAAGCCCACAACAGTTCAAATATTTTTTAATGTTGGTTATTTCCTTTGTTTTCAAATCATTTTGTGAATTCATTAACTTTTTCATCTCATTATCTTGTTTTACTAGCTAATTTTTGATTCAGATTTTTCGTCTTCTAGCTTTAAAATTTGATTAACAAGATCATTGCGATAGATTTTTTCAGTATCAATTCTGCCTAGTTCTGCCTGCAAAAACTTGGATAAATTGAAATCATGTACGTAAATGCGTAAAAACGGCGTTTTACCCATTATTTTTTCTAATTGCTGGAGGTACTCATCTAGTGGCTTACATAGGGTCATACCTGCGAGCTTTGTCGTCAAAACAAAAGGTGGACACAATAATTGTCACAATTTCTTTACCAATTCGGGTTAATCCATTTCAAAAAATATTAATTTTATAATCACTTTATGCTTTGAAACATTCTAAATGCACCACTTTGTGCCAAATTTTTTTGANTTTTTTTTTCATGCTACATGGCAAACTATTTTTCCGTGCACTATAGTGTCACGTTATAATTGTTAACAAAACTGTTGTGCCTGATTTAACGATTTCATTTTTTTAACTCCAAGGAGTACGATTTGAAAATTTATTTTGACATCCAATTCGTCCAATCATTATTTTTTAAGACCAAACGATTCGTTAGTTGAATGTTTTTGGAAACAGTATTATAAACTATGACCAAATATTTAACCGTTCGAGCGCTAGAGCAGAAAAGATTTTTTTTATTTTCGACACTCAGAAAAATTTTTAATATTTTTTCCGAAAATTTTTGCTAATTTTTTACGATTTTTTGAGTTAATATGACTAAAAAAGCCACGTTGAGTTCAAAAATCATAAAATCAGACCCTTAGCTCTTTTAGTTCAAAAGATACGACTTGCCTATAGAACCTATATACTCAAAATAAGCTTGTTTCAAATTTTATGAAAAAAATTCCAGAATGTTAAATTTTTTCAAATTTTTATTTCTTTATATAATTAAACAATCTACGTGGAGATCAAAAATGCCAAAATCCAGTCAAAATAATTTTCAGTACAAAAGATATGGGCTGCCTATAGAACCCCCTTAAGTTAGAGTTTTTAACGAAATAAGAAAAAAATTGAAACCAGGATTAAAAAACAAAATTAAATCGTCGAAACAAAACAAAAACTTGAGAAAAAACGTCAATTCGATGATCTGACTCAGATCTGTTACCTTTTCATTGTAATAACGTGCATATGATATGCAGCATATCGCTTCATTACACTTTGCTAAGAATGCCTAGCCACAACGTTAAAATCACACGTTTAAAGGATTAGTCGCTACGCATTCTAAGCAAAGTGTAATAAAGGGATATCAGGGGTTTTCAACGTCAAAAATTATCATTATATATTTTAATAAAAATTTAATTTTGAAAACATCAATATTATGCACAAAGTTTTTATCAAAATATTTGGAAAGTTCAAATTTAAACAGAAACAAATTGCTGTTCAAAGACTGAAAAGTTTACAATCAATTTTTGTTTGATAGCAATTTTTCAATTTGTAGTTATAAAAACCGCATTTTTTTAATTAATTTTTGTTGTCGCTTAACAAATACCACACGATGGCGGCAAAAGTCAGCTTGTTTATTGCTCATAATTGGAAACGGGTTTCCGGAAGCGGTCACTGTTTTCTTCAAGTGGCGACACGTTTAAACACTGAAAAAAATGCATTTGGTACATCAAATATAAAACAAATAATGTGCAAATAGAAAAACAATTTAAATATAATTTAACATGGGTGACGGGATTCTTGGCGAAGTTCTTGATACAAAAATATAAAATTCGAGCTCTTTAGCCGCACTTGTGAATATTTCAATTAAATAAATTCGATTTGAATAATTCGAATTCCTTGGGGTCAGTTTCCCATAAATAAGAGTTTGTAAGCTTATTTCTTGATTTATCTAAAATAATAAATTTTTTAATCACAGCACTTGAAAATTTTCCAGTGCTCAGACAGTGCTGATTGGCACTGAGTGGTCATTCACCGCGCTGATTATCTTAGTAAATTACACACGAATTTTATGATATTCACAGTATCTGAGATACTGTATCTCATTAAGACCTTTTGGGAGGAAGGATTCATTTGAGTTTAATTTGACCAATTTGATGTGTTTGATATATTTTCAAATTCCTGGAGAAGGTTCCTCCGGGTTTGAATTCTCAGATCTGATGAATTTGCTATTTCACAATTTCACTGCTTTCTAAACATTTCCCAATATCAACCAGAGCTGACTCAGATCTTAATTTTGTCATTTTTTTCATTATTAATCAAACTCTTTTATTTACAGAGATACAGTTTTTCGGAAAGTAAACTCGGACAGCATGATATCATCATTGAAATGTTTTGATCCAAAGCAATATACAAATGTAATACCATTTAATAATTAAGAGAGTACCGCATTTAGAAATTTCTCATTTCTGAAAGTTTTTCTTTGTTCTAAATTCTCAGGCGTTTCAGAGGACAAATTAGATTTTCGGGTTATTGCGGCATTGTCCTGGACAATGCCGGAATAACCTAAAAATCTAATTTTCATAATAAAAGGGTACGGGATTTTTCATCGATCACACGTAGTGAGATTAAATAACAGCTTTCCGTTACCGCTGATATCAGGAGTTTTGAAGTCAGCATCCGAAAAAGTTAAACAACTATGATTTCCTCATTTTCGTCATATATCCCTTATTTACACTTTTGTTAATATCCCGGCCCTTCTACTTAAAAACACACTAAGTTTCCTAATTAGGGCCGGGATATTAACAAAAATGTGAATATGGGGTATATAACATCGATATATCGCCCAAAATTGTGGGCCAAAATACTTTCGGCGTTATTGGGTCTCCCCTTTATATAACAATTAACATGTTAAAGAAAAGAATTAAAGTTCTAGAAATTCGTTAATTTCAAACAATTAAATTTCTTGCATGAAGATTTTTTCTTCTAAAAAAGATTACGCAAATTCATAATCAAACTAATTACTCATTATTATGACTACTTATTCTGGCAAATAAGGAAACACCGTAATGCGGCATCCACTAAAATCGCATTAGTTTTCAGTCCAAATTAAAGGTGGTTAGAANNNCCGATGTCATAATTGGACCAATCCTGAACCATCATTTTCGGACTATGGTTCGCGTCAGCCCTGTTTAACGTCATTTCTGTCAAATCTCAAGAATAAATAAATAATTTACCAAATTAAGTGAAAAAAGTTTCTGCTGACATCAATATTTTGAGAATAGCATTATTATCACTTCTTTTTAGGCCAGTGACTCATCCAAAAATCAAGTAAACGGTTTTGAATTTTTAAATTAACTCAGAAAAAATATTAGATTATTGAAGACAAGCGAATGATGGAATTCAGAGTTTTTTCTGAATTAACGATCATCATTGTTTTGCGGAATTTCACCAATTTTTGCCAAGTACAAATTAGAGGACTAATTTTTGAGTTTTTAGAAGAATAAATATTTGAAAATTATATTTTAACTCAGAAAAGTCTGAAATTTCATTAGAATAACAACCCTCTGATCATGAATATTAGAATTAGGCTAAATGCAAAAATTTGATGGGTTGGTCGGCCAAACAAAAGGCAATTTAGTTCGGTAATTACTCAATTCAGTGATTAGCTGCGATTTTTGTATCTTTCAAGTACTTAGGGTCTGTCCTGCGAGGTCTCCTATACATTTGAATATCTCATTTAATATTACTTCATCTACCATGTCTTAACTAATGTGGAGACTCTCCATAAGGTCCCTGAAACACGTATAATAAAATGTAAATGCGGATCCTTTTAAAGGGGGTGGTCGTCGTACTTTAAGGCGAAAAACCGGGTTTTCAATGGCCAATTATCACAAGAGTACAAACTTCAGGACAAAGTTTTGTGTCCGACTAAATTAGATTATGTATTTGACCAAAAATCTTGCATCCTACATAATCCTGTATAAAAAAATCGAAAGTGACAAGTGGCTCTTCCAATCAGAAACGTGCTTACAAAAATAACAGATTTATTTTTTCAAAATGTATCTCTTCCCTGAGTTTTTAGGGTACAACAATGATTTATGTCTCAAATTAATGGACAGAACTTGCGCAAAAAATCTAGTCGAGTTTTTTGAAAATTCTTGCATTTGGTCTCAGTATCACCAAAAAACAGTATTTTGACCCTTCTCCACGGATTTAAAAGTCACACATTGGAAACCTAGATGAATGTGCAGCTGAAGAGTCCGTGCAAAAAATGGAGTTGAGTTTTGTCTTAATTTTTGACTCGTTTTTCTGTAAATCGTGTTTTAAATCTCCAAAAATCTAGAAATTTCAGCTTTTTTCATACGAAATATCTTTGAACTCATTGAAAAGTGCTTTCCTAGCCATGTATCAAAATAAAACGAGTACCGAAATGCTTGTAATTTTCCATATTTTCATAAAAAAAGCATAAAAATAAATTAAGTAAAATTTGTTTCTAGGGCCTCAAGACCACTCCCATAAACGTGCGTTCAAGATCAAATTATCTCATGTTAAATATTTAATGAGGTGCTTTAACCTGCGTTACGAAATCTAACCTTTATAATAATGACTAACACTTTTGTGAAATTCAATCTGGTCTGATTCAGTTTATTTCAACAGAAATTATCATGGATGGTTTAACCAAAACTATCATGAAGTGTAGTTTTTATATCAAAATTTTATTTCGTATACTCTGAGGCAGAAAATTTTCAATTTTTAATTAATTTTCTTAAACTTAATCATTCGTCAAATTATTACAAATTTCATGTAAAGAAATAGGTCAATTCTGGTAACTTGGAATGCGGCTCTTGAGTAGTCCTTGACATTGACTCCATGAACGTAATCAGAAAATAGGATAAGCAAACTGGTGCGGTACTACACACAGAAACCTTCTAATCTTATTGAGCATCAAACACGATTTAAATGCATGCAGTTTCCCGATCAAAAAAGTTCAAATACTGCAACCAATCACAATAAAGTTATTGTTTGTTAGAACACAACTTGGTTTCATGCTTGCTTTTGAGAACGTAGTAAGATACGGTTAGACAAATTCAGACTTGAAATTTTTGAAACATACATTGGTTGATTTCAAAGATAGGGAACACACTTTTGAGGAAATTTTCGAATTTTGAAAAAAAAATTGATACGTTTGTTGAGCATGTTAAATGAGTCCAGCGAGCCGGAATTTGAAATCGGTCACGTGTCTAGAACTCGTTTAATTCTCTCATGAACAGCAAAAACTGCAAAGTTTGGGAAGCTACGTTCTGACCTTGGGTATTATACATAACAAGTATGAAAATATATTTGGAATTGTGAAAACAGTCTGCACGGTTCTTTTTTTTGTTTATCGAATTTCGGTCTGAGGAGCGGTAGAGAGCTAAACATGAAAAAACGACGAAATTCAATTTATGAGGACAAAAGTGATGGCAGAGTCCTTATATTTTTATGGCAGACAGTTCGTTAAACAAGGTTGACTATGACAAACATTTGGAGTCATATTACATGATCTGACTGTTGTATGATTTTTGAAAGAAAATAAGGTGATGATTTGCTGATTTCAGCTGCGAAATCAGCACAGCTACGTTATGGCTTTTGGTATTATAAATAACAAATCTGAATAGTTATTTGAAATCGTTAAAACAGTCCGCACGGTACTTTTTTTTTGCTTATCGAATTTCGGTCTGAAGAGCGGTAAAGAGCAAAACATGAAAAAACGACGAAATAAAATTTATAAGGACAAAAGTGATGGCAGAGTCCTTATATTTTTATGGCAGACAGTTCGTTGAACAAGGTTGGCTATGACAAAAATTTGGAGTCATATTACATGATCTGACTGTTTTATGATTTTTTAAAGAAAATAAGGTGATGATTTGCTGATTTCAGCTGCGAAATCTGCACAGCTACGTTATGGCTTTTGGTATTATAAATAACAAATCTGAATAGATATTTAGAATCGTTAAAACAATCCGCACGGTTATTTATAATACCAGGGGACAGGATGAAACCGGAAATATTTAGCACCTAAGTTCAGCAAATAAGTACTACATTTGAAATAAAAAAGCGGTTCAATGATGTGATATGACTCCAAATTTTCGTCATAGACAACCTTATTAAACAAAACGTCTGCAATGAAAATATAAGGACTCTGCTATGATTTTAGTCTTTAGAATATGAATTCAGTCGATTTTCGATGTTTTGCTCTCTAACGCTACTCAGCCCGATTTACAACCTACAAAAACACTTAACTATGCGGACTGTTTTTTTTATTCTTAAAATGCATTCAGATTTTTTATTTATAATACCAAAAAGCATAACGAAGCTGTGCAAATTTTGCAGCTGAAATCAGCAAATTCTTGCCTTATTTTTAATAAAAATCATAAAACAGTCCCATGGTGTAATATGACTCCAAGTTTTTGTCATAGGTAACCTTGTCAAACAAACTGTCTGCTATAGAAATATAAGCACTGTACTATCATTTCAGTCCATAAAATATCAATTTCGTTGATTTTTCATGTTTTGCTCTCTACCGCTACTCAGATCGAATTTCAAGAAACAAAAAAGATAACCATGCGGACTGTTTTTTTAATTCTAAATATGCATTCAGATTTGTTATTTATAATACTAAAAGCCATAACGTAGCTTACCAAGCTTTGCAGCTGAAATCAGCAAATCATCACCTTATTCTCTTTAAAAAATCATAAAACAGTCAGATCATGTAATTTGACACCAAATTTCTGTCATAGCCAACCTTGTTTAACGAACTGTCTGCCATAAAAATATAAGGACTCTGCCATCACTTTTGTCCTTATAAAGTTAATTTCGTCGTTTTTTCATGTTTTGCTCTCTACCGCTTCTCAGACCAAAATTCGATAAGCAAAATAAAAAACCGTGCGGACTGTTTTAACGATCCCAAATATCTATTCAGATTTGTTATTCATAATACCAAAAGCCATAACGTAGCTGTGCAGATTTCGCAGCTGAAATCAGCAAATCATCACCTTATTTCTTTTTAAAAATCATAAAACAATCAGATCATGTAATATGACTCCAAATGTTTGTCATAGCTAACCTTGTCCAACAAACTGTCTGCCATATAAATTTAAGGACTCTGTCATCACTTTTGTCCTTATAAATTGAATTTCGTGAATATAATTCAGTCGATTTTTGATTTTTTGCTCTCTAACGCTACTCAGCCCGATTACAACCTACAAAAACACTTAACTATGCGGACTGTTTTTTTTTATTCTTAATATGCATTCAGATTTTTTATTTATAATACCAAAAAGCATAACGAAGCTGTGCAAATTTTGCAGCTGAAATCAGCAAATTCTTGCCTTTTTTCAATAAAAATCATAAAAAGTCCCATGGTGTAATATGACTCCAATTTTTGTCATAGGAAACCTTGTCCAACAAACTGTCTGCCATAGAAATATAAGGACTGTACTATCATTTAGTCCTAAAAATATCAATTTCGTTGATTTTTTTGTTTTGCTCTCTACCGCTACTCAGATCGAATTTCAAGAAAACAAAAAAATTAACCATGCGGACTGTTTTTTTTGATTCTAAATATGCATTCAGATTTGTTATTTATAATACTAAAAGCCATAACGTAGCTTACCAAGCTTTGCAGCTGAAATCAGCAAATCATCACCTTATTCTTTAAAAAATCATAAAACAGTCAAGATCATGTAATGACACCAAATTTTGTCATAGCAACCTTGTAACAACTGTCTGCCATAAAAATATAAGGACTCTCCATCACTTTTGTCCTTATAAATTTAATTTCGTCGTTTTTTCATGTTTTGCTCTCTACCGCTCTCAGACCGAAATTCGATAAGCAAAAAAAAAACCGTGCGGACTGTTTTACGATCCCAATATCTATTCAGATTTGTTATTTATAATACCAAAAGCCATAACGTAGCTGTCAGATTTCGCAGCTGAAATCAGCAAATCATCACTTTATTTCTTTAAAAAATCATAAAACAGTCAAATCATGTAATATGACTCCAAATTTTGTCATAGCAACCTTGTCCAACAAACTGTCTGCCATAAAAATAAAGGACTCTGCCATCACTTTTGTCCTTATAAATTAATTTCGTCGTTTTTTCATGTTTTGCTCTCTACCGCTCCTCAGACCGAAATTCGATAAAAAAAAAAAGAACCGTGCGGACTGTTTTTCACGATTCCAAATATATTTCAGATTTTATGTATAATACCCAAGGTCAGAACGTAGCTTCCAAACTTTGCAGTTTTTGCTGTTCATGAAGAATTAAACGAGTTCTAGACACGTGACCGACTTCAAATCCCGGCTCGCTGGACTCATTTTTTATTAACAAACGTATCAATTTTTTTTTAAAATTCGAAAATTTCCTCAAAAGTGTGTTCCCTATCTTTGAAATCAACCATTAAGAAAATCTTTTTTTGAATCTCACGATTTCATTTGACAGTCAGTATACCACTCTCACCGACATCTAGTTAACCGCGCGTAAAGACGGAAGTCCCTCATCTTTTTTCAAAAGAAACAAGGATCTTAGAGCTTATATCGGAGAAGCTTTTGAGATTTGGTGAAAAATCTAGAAATTGGTCTGAATTTCAGTGAATCGTTTCTGTTTTTTTCGATTATTGCCTCAGAGGTCAGGATTGTGGCTGAATGTGCCGAAAAAGGGTTGTTTTTGGACGTTTTGATAAAAGGCTTTTTCTGTTGAAATGCCAGAAACGTCATTTTCGGATGTAACAAGCCCTAGAGGTGGTGAACATCTAATCGTCGTAATTTTTTTGAATTTTGCCCCTGAATTGGCTGTAAATCGACAAAAAGTGCGCGAAAATGACCATTTTTAAATATAAAAGTGATAATTGGAAAATGTTACTGTCACCAAAGATTCCTTGGGTATGATTTCCTTGAAACGATTATGGCAACTATGGTCNTATAAATTTAAGGACTCTGTCATCACTTTTGTCCTTATAAATTGAATTTCGTCGTTTTTTCATGTTTTGCTCTCTACCGCTCCTCAGACCGAATTCGATAAGCAAAAAAAGAACCGTGCGGACTGTTTAACGATTCCAAATATCTATTCAGATTTGTTATTTATATACCAAAAGCCATAACGTAGCTGTCAGATTTCGCAGCTGAAATCAGCAAATCATCACCTTATTTTAAAAAATCATAAAACGATCATCATGTAATATGACTCCAAATTTTTGTATAGCAACCTTGTCAACAAACTGTCTGCCATAAAAATATAAGGAACTGCCATCACTTTTGTCCTTATAAATTTAATTTCGTCGTTTTTCATGTTTTCCTCTACCGCTCCTCAAGACCGAAATTCGATAAACAAAAAAAAAGAACCGTGCGGACTGTTTTCACGATTCCAAATATTTTCAGAATTGTTATGTATAATACCCAAGTCAGAACGTAGCTTCCCAAATTTGCAGTTTTTGCTGTTTATGAGAGAATTAAACGAGTTCTAGACACGTGACCGACTTCAAATTCCGCTCGCTGGACTCATTTTTCATGCTTAACAAACGTATCATTTTTTTTTTTCAAAATTCGAAAATTTCCTCAAAAGTGTGTTCCCTATCTTTGAAATCAACCATTTAAGTTAACTCTTGTACAAATGTTCAAAAAATTTCGGCAGTACCATCTTAATGAACTATTATTCTCAACTCTGGCTTCCAATAAAAAAAAATTAGCCAAAACTTTTTTGAAAATTACAAAATTGATAGAAAAACAATGGAAACATTTTTGCGGAATTTATTCGAAAATATAATTATGACAAATTTGACAGTTCCAAGGTGGCCTATTAAGGGACAAAATTATTAATGTTTCGTCGTTTTGCCCGTATAAAAATATGCCCCATAAATTCATTGAGCATACTGTTCTTGAATAATCGGCGCTCAAGAGCTTAAATTAAAACAAATTTTGGTGTCATTTTTTTTTAAAGAAATTTTTTTTATTTTTCTTAAATTTTTATTCATATACTTTTTTGTCCTTATAGACACATTTGCAGAGTTTACGCTGTCATTTGTCTTATAAAATTTTCTTAATTGATACTCTCTCTTTTTCACACACAGTGCTAGAGATCACATCATAATTTTAATGAAAAACTTTAATTTTTTCTAGAATCCGCTGTGGTCAAAATCAGAAAATAGTTGCTTATATTGTTTTTAGGAAATCATACCAAAGGAATCTTTTGGTGTTATTTAAATTTTCTAATTATCACTTTTATTTTCAAAATGGTCATTTTCGCGCACTTTTTTGTCGATTTACAGCCAATCAGGGCAAAATTCAAAAAAAAAAAAGGCTGATTCGAAGTTCACCACCCCTATGGCCTGTTAAATATCGAAAATGACGTTCCTGGCATTTCTTCAGAAAAAGCCCTTTATCAAAACGCCCAAAAAACACCTTTTTTTGGCACATTCAGCCAAATTGCTGACCCTGAGGCAAAAATTGAAAAAAACAGAACCGATTCTCTAAAATTCAGAGAATTTTCTAGATTCTCACCAAATCTCAAATTTTTCCGATATAAGCTCTAGGATCCTTGTTCTTTAGAAAAAAGCTGAGGGACTTGTCTTTAACCGCGGTTAACCAGATGATTGGTTAGAGTGGTATTAAACTGTCAAATGAAATCGTGAAACCAAAGATAGATCCTTTTAATGTTTGCTTCAAAAATTTTCAGTCTGCATTTGTCTGACCGTACGAAGCCTCTGAAATCCAAAAAATCATTAACACCACCCCCTTAAAGATAGACGTAACTTTTTATACCTTTTTATTAACATTTTGACTTTATTAACCCTGTAGAATAGTGACATTTACAAAATGACCTTTAACCTACGCAATTCAATTCTGAGATAATGAGAGACGTCAGAACAAAAATTAATGATGGAGATTAACCTGCAATTCTCGACCTTCCATCTTCATCTGTTTTCCGAAAATAAAACCTAACCTACGCAATTTTTACTTTATGAATCGTCTTTTGGAAAAACACTCAAAAAACGCGCGTTTGCAATCGAAGGTGTCTCAATTACTGTAAAATTTATTTTCTATCTTTTATTAATTATGAACTTTAAAATACGGTCCTGTCCACCGTTGGGAATTTGTTTAGTTTTAATTCATACGATTTTTGAGTGAAAATCGAAAATTTAAATTTTTTAAAAAAAATCGAAAAAAACCGAAATTTTAGGACATCGAAAAAAATAATTTTTTTCATGAGTTAAATTAAATAAATTTAAAACGGTCGACAGGTCGGCTTACCAATTAAGCAAGTCTCGGTGAAATAAAATTTCTATAATTCTTGATTAAAGAGGGCTTAACACTTGGACGTGCAAAACCTTATTTAAGGTTTTGAAAAGTTGAAAACCTCTTAAAAATGGAGAATAAAAGCTCTTAAAAAATGAGCAAAATCCTGAATAGAGTTTGCCCCAAGAAGTTCAATAATCCAACTTAAAATTTTTTTTTGTTTCCTGCTTTTTTGGCCAATTTCTGCAAGAAAAACTTCGATCGCTAATCCTTTAATCCTGTCAAACTGCAAAAATTTTCTGAGGTGATCAGTTTTTAGGAAAGTCTTTGGAAAATCTGTCATTCAAATAATAATGACTCTACTTTTGCTGAAACTCTATTTTTTCTTCGCAAGTGATTTCTGAAAAAATAGAGAAAATGAAAAAAATTCTAGACTTGGAGAAAAATACTTTTCCAGAGAAAATAACTATTTCATTTTCATTTATATTATGGTGAGAAAACTAGTGAGATATAGCATGAGATTTACCATAGAAAAATTACATATCAAAATAAAATATACAGTAGGTGACCACTAAGCTGTTTTTTATCGAACTTTAGTGATATAAAGTTCAAATTAAGAATTTTTAATTACTCTCATAGTGTTTTTTAGTTAGGATTGATCACAAAGTTGGTTAATGGCAAGTAAAAATTTGAACTCATTCGTGTCTTTAATGGCCAAAAGGTCAAAAATCACGAATCAGCGTACCAAGAAACTGACCTTGAAATAAGAAACTACTGACAAAATTTTTCCGCATTTTGCTGGTTGTACCGCATGTGATCGACCACTACGCTGATTTCTCTGGTCGAAATTCTCTTTAGTTTCCTCTGTAAATTTTAAATTTTGGATCATATCTGTTTCATTCATCTCATGTATAAGATCTTCACCGAGCTCATCGTCGGAATCGGAATCCAAATTGAAATTCTCAGTTTAATTTCTTGATAAAACAAAAGGTCCTCGAGCTCTTCATATGTAAAATTAGGCATTTTCCATATTTTTAATTTTCTGTTTTTTAAAAATCATAAATGAAACCTTAATACGTTTGAATTTGACGCCACCCACCGTACAAAAAGTATCAAATTCGGTTATCTGCAGGATGCGGCAAACATATGCTTGATTCAAAAGATATCCCGCTGAATAATCATGCTCACAGCCGTGTTTTGTATTGACTCAGGTTTTTGGTACGATTTCCGACAGCTTTAAGGGGGTAGCAGCGATGTGGCAGATTGGTACATTTTGTCGGAGTGATTTATGAAAAAAGAAGGGAAAAATTTTATTTTTATCTTTTATAAGACTGTTCATTCTTGCAAACGTATATATTTTTAATTTCGCAACATGCTTAAGTATCTATGAAAATATCAAAAATCACTTTTCTTTATAACTCCATTTCCATCTTGACTCGATGTGAGATTTCTTTTTGAAGGCAATATTTATAAACTTCATGCATTTTTGGGTGTTATGCTATAATTGTTGAGAGAATCATTATCCATATGAAAAAATTTCCTTAATATGAAAGTTTTTTTTTCATGAAAAAAGAGAAAAAAAGCTTTTTAGGAAAAAAATTGACCTTTAATTGCGTTTAAATATAAAAAAATTTCCTGACTTTGAAAAGAAAAGTAGCCTATAACACCCGAAATTTAATTGAGATTGTTTGAAAAAAATAAAATTTCTTTATAAATTGCGTGCCAAATGGCACAAACTGGTGTCACAAGCAAGTGTTGTAAATTTCATCAGTAGTTAAGATGCGACATTCGATTGACCCTTCCATCGGTTAAAATACGGAAACCAAATATATATCAGAAAATAACACAACTGATTCGGTCTTATTTTTCAAGACGAATTCAAAAAAGGATTAATTAAAAATTTAAGACTTGATGTGCGAAAATTTTTCATAATATTTCTAAAGAAAGTCGACAAAAATGACAAATGAACATGTTATGATTAAACAGCAGTCAGAAAATATGCAAACATGCATGAAAAAAATTAAAATGGTTTTTTCTTTCGTTTTAATCCACAGATTTAAAAAAAAATATTTTGGGTGGACAATGCGTGAAATTTTAATAATGTTTTGAAAATTTTACAAATTCAAAAATAAAAGTTCGAACTCAAATCTTTCATTAAATAGATAAAAAAATAAGTTTTAACGCCTAGGCAATTTTTATAGCAAAAGATAGGGGGAAAAAAGTCGACCAAAAAAATTATCGATGAAAATGGTATACCTCAAATTCTTGTTAGTGTAAATGATTTTTCAACTATTTCATTGAAATAATTAAATTTAAATTAAAACGCCGGACGATAAAGATATTTGTAAATTTATTGTGTAATTTGAACGGTCATCAAAGTTCTTCCGAAGATAACTTTTAACGTTATATCGTTTCGTTTTTTTTGTTTAGTAAGCTGGTCTTGGTGCTTGTGGTTGCTGGTCGGAAACTTGAGCTGTTTGATTTGTATTTTGTGGTTCCTGGTCAGACACTTGTGGTAACTGATTGGAAACTTGTGCTTGTTGGTTTGACACTTGTTGTGCTTGATCGGAAATTTGTGGTTGCTGATTGGACACTTGAGCCGTTTGATTCGTAAGTTGTGGGGTCTGGTCCGAGATTTGTGGCTGCTGGTTTGAAACTTGTCCTGCTTGGTCAGACACTTGTGGTTGCTGGTCAGAAATTTGTGGTTGCTGATCGGACACTTGGGCCGTTTGGTTTTGGTCTGCGCCTGGATATCCCTGGGCAAAAACAGCGGCGATTAAAATGTTAAAGATTTTCATTTTCAAAATATTGGTATATCTCTGTAGGATTCAATAGGTCGAATAACTAAAATTATCGGCGTCCTTCTATTTATACAAAAAATATTGCTGAACTGGCGGATAATAATCATGAGTACACGTCGTGAATACTCCAAATTGTGTAGGAGTTGCTCGGTGGCGCACGGGGGCTCGATCGTGACCAGTCTCAGAATATTATTCATCGATGATTAAAATCTTTGGTAATATTTTGTGAAATGAGTACACCACTTTACAAGGTAAACGTCGAGCTTGGTACTTGTGCAAAATTTTTCGAAACATAATGTTAAATTGATCGATACAACGCATTCTTAATGATAAAAACTATCGGACCACTCAATTCACCCTGATTCAGTTCTCTGTTACTATCTCAAATTTTTATTAGTCGGATTCAAGGGGGTCGGTGCATTTTGGCAGATACGGATATGGGCTCTTGATGAAAAACTTTTCACTGAGTTTATATATTTTTCTCAATATACCACCAAGTAATGTTTCATACTCCAGGCGCAACTTTGTAACTAAAGAATTTTCGAGTTATTGCTTTTTAGAATAATTTTGAGGCTCGAAATTAAAAACCTTTTTTCAAAAATTCCACAAATTATGAGAAATTTTTGAAAAAAGCTTCTGAGCATTATTAAAAAAAGCCTTATTTTTCCATCCAATTTTTTTTACAGTATTTGTTTCAAAATCAACGAAAAAACTCTTCAAATGCCCACTTTAACGTTTTCGCGTAGTTGACCACATATTTTTATATGATATTTGAAAAATCATACCACATTTTTTTGGGATTTCGTGTCGAACTTATTTGGGAATATTTTGGGAAATTTTCCTCATTCTTGTTCAAAAAATTTTCAAACTTATTTTTATGAAATTCCTTAGCTGAAACATTTTGGAATGGCTAGTTTAACTTTTATCAATGATGTCCTCTTTGTTTCTTCGCTCTTGTTTATTACTCTGAATCATACTTTTTAAATAAAATACGGTTGCGCGAAATGTACTTTGCCCTCTGTAATAAAAATTAAAAAAAAATTATTTCACCGAGACTTTTGCCTAATTTGGTAAGGCCGACTCGTTCAACACGCAAATTTTATAAATTAAACTCATTTGAAATAAATATTTTCTTTCGAATGTGTGCTAAAATTTCGTTTTTTTTTCGTCTTTTTTAGGAAATTTAATTTTTCGATTTGACGTTTAGAAATCATATAAAATTTTATTAAATTTTCTATTGCGTGATCGAGACCATTTTTGAGCTTCTGAATTCATGAACAAGAAAAAAAGGAAATTTAAATGTAATTTTAGACACCTAAGTCACAAAAGGCGCGTTTTTTAGTAGTGTTTATTTTTAAGGACGATTTAAAGTAAAAATAGAATCGACTACTGAAACAAAACAGATTAAAACAAAGTGAGCTCAAAAAGTGGCAGACTACGTTTGAAATACTTTTTATTCGAAAATTATGAGGTGGCAAAAAGTTTCCCATGAAAACAAAACAAATTGAAAAAGTGCAAATCTGCCAAAATGCACCGACCCCCTTAAGTTAAGCTGAGTGACAAATATGCCAGTAAGCTGTTGTATGTTTACCAGGATTTTTTTAAAAGGATAATACAATACCTACAGGCAATTTTAAGGCGATCTGAAAAATTTCGTTTACAACTCACGACAACTGAAAATTGCATCCAAAATATGCACTGTCAGATGTTTGCATTATATTTGAACCCCAGCAAATCTCTCAAATTTGATTTATTAAAAAGACAAGAGTAAAATCGTATACATATGCTCTCACATTGTTTAAGGGTTCTGTATTTGACATTTTCCCAATCAAATATAAGTAAAAGATTCTACTACTCCGTTTCTGCTTTTTCTGGATGATTTTAGGTATGCTTGAGCCACAATTGTGCCTTTGTGCTCACAAGGCTTAAAGTATCTGCATCATTAATTTCGACAAAAGCTTTTTTGAAGGTGAAAATGTCCTTAACGACGAGTTTATGTCCTTCAAATGAGTTTTTACGAAAAACCGGTCCGATCCAGCTTTTTTGTCATTTTAAAACAATCAACGAACGTAACTGTCTCAGTGAATACTTTTGTCTCTTGAATACCTTGAATATGCATTCCATTAAGAACATCAAATTGATTATCAAAATATGAAGGAGAATATATCCAGTAAAAGTTTTTCAGCAGGAGACTATATCCGGATCTATCGCTAAGCGCTGACGCACACAATTTAACATTTATTAAAATACGTCTTTGTTGATTGCCTAGATCTAAGATGGTACGTGGGCGAGAGTGGAATGTGAAAAGAGCGACCATGTTCTAATAATGCTGCATTTTTTGCAGATTCCGGATGTTCTCTAGAATTTGTGAGATTTCCACCATGTCTTTTATCTATAAAGAATGTATTGAAGGTGTCTAAATTAAGGTAAAATTTTTTATTTTATTTCTATTAGTTAGTAACCGTAAACAACGGTCTTGACCACCGTTAAAAATGTATTTGATTGGTTTTTATACGATTCCTACGTCAAAATTTTGGAAAAACCCTGAATTGAAGCACATCCGATTGGCCACATCGAAAGAATTTTTTTTTTTCGTGAGGTGAATGACATATATTTCAAACGGTGATCAAGCGGCTAACCAATTTGGCAAGTTTCGATGGAATATTTTTCTAATTCTTCATTTGATAGGGCTTCGATGGATTTCTCCCAAACCGTAATTTTATTCAAAAAATTATGATTTAGAGTATTAATAAGAGCAAAGAAACGAAACAAGGACGTTTTTGAAAATAATAGAAGGTGGCATTCTTAATTTTTCTGCCGGTTGGAAATTTATGAAAATTTTCAAAATATTTCCAAGTATTTTGGACCGAAAATCTAAATAAAATGTCATATGAATTTTCAAAGAGCATATAAAAAATATGTGGTCACGTACTCGAAAAATTAAAGTTACCATTTTAAAGACTTTTTCTCGTTGATTCGAAACAAATTATTTTGAAAAAAAAGAACAAAATTAAAAAAAAATTTTGAACCTTTTTCCTAAAATATCTCGAAATTTGACGAATTCGAAAAGTGAAATTCGTACTCAAAATTTGGTAACAAAGCAATAATACGAAACTTCAAAAGATTACAAATTTCCTAGATTGTGAAACAAAACTTTGGTGGTATATATGGGAATCTTTATCAGGGAATATATTGAAAGGAATAAATATATACCCAGTAAAAAGTTTTTCATCGAGCGCTGATATTCGGATCCGTCAAATAGCACCGAGGCCCCATTAAATTCAAACTCATTTTTGACTCTACGTATTTTTTGCAATAATTTTTTTGATTCCGATTTATTAGCAATTTTCTGGTAGTTTATTTAAAATACCAGTTATATCTTCATGTGACAAGTGATTTATACGGATTGTACAAATATTGAGTGTTGCTCACTTTGGACCTTGCAGTGAACTTAATTTCAATTCATGATAAGAATTTTCCATAGTGACGGCGGAATTGCCTTCACTGCCATCCTGGCGATGAGTAATCACTTGTGCACAAAGCATCATGCGACATGTTGACCACGCCACTAGAGCGGACAGATCTTATAATGCTTCTTTGGATATTTTGTTTTAGTGTTCACGTCTGCGACTGCCGGCAGCAATATTGCAACATGAACTGACCAGTATTGATAACCCAGTCTTCAGAAGGCAATGGTCTACTGGGATTGCTTTCGCCATCAGTGGATTCAGCAAGGGCTCGTGTCATGACGGCGGTTATCACCGTCCATAGAAATAGTTCTTGATTTGTTGAATGATGAAGTTGTGGTAAAAATTGATGATTTTGGCGACATTTGTCTAGAGGAAATAAAAGTGGAAGGAGTGTCGCTTATTTGAACCGGTCATAAGCGGCGTCCACGGTGTTTTTTAGAGGTTTACGAGAGAGACTGGCTTGCCTTATGATAGATTCAAAAGTAGAAAATGGCGGAAAATAAGATTCACTCGCGAAAAAAAATTTTGCTTGAGCCCTTTTTTCCATCTCCTTGTCGCTGATTGTGGGACCATATTGGGACATAGTGTGACGCAAACATGGCACCTGATGTAACGATCCTTGCAGATTTTAAGTCATTGTGTTTGAAAATTTTTTTTTCTTTTTTAACCTTCAAATTGCAAATGAAACTTTTAAATCACAAATAATCACGCGGAAAAATCCAACAGAAAAGATGTAATAATTTTCATCAGCCCCTGGGCAGGAGCGGTTATGTTCTTAAAAAAATGGGCTCGACAGAAGGAAGTTATTGTTTTCGGCGAGCTGATTCTTTCCGGTCTATTGTTTCTTATTTAAATCATCAAGGAATTATAGAAGCTCCTGGACACGGTGACAGTGTACGTCAGTAAAGGTGTTGCTTCAACTGGCCGGAGTCACTTAATTGGAAAAATGAATAAATTGAATTTTTTCATGCAATATGCATGAATGTTATGTTTATTCTTCGATTGCTGCTGCACTTACGACCTGAATATTGATTTGTGTTGGCGCGGACTGCGCGACGTCACTGGATAGGGTCAATAGATAACAGGACTGGCTCCCCGGGTATTCGAGCTAATTACGCCAAAATTTTTCGGAAATCTAGATAAATCATTGCAGTGAATAGAATTTCGAAGGCTTCAGATGGTGTACTAATTTGTTGTAATGATAATAGTTGTAAACCCTTAGGTTAGACACTTTCAGTGAAAAGGAGATGCTAGGCAGTGAATCGGAAATTGTCGTCGACGAAATACTGTTAAAAATAGCCACTGTGTCTTATTCAAATTAGAGTCGTAATTGGAATATGAGCGCATTTTTTGGCCAGAACTTAAAATATGGTATTGAATGGTACGAGATTCAAGAAACAAAGGAATCGACATCAGTCGATCATATTGTGTATTTTCGGCTAAGACTGCGGTGACACGATCGATGTCGATACAGTTGGTTGCAAACGAATACGAAACGATCCAGTTTAATTTTCGAACCCCTAGATCCGAAAGATACAAGTTCATCGGTATATTAAGTCCTGCTGAATACGCTTTTCATTTGATTTGTAGATATCGCTATTCCGAGTACTGTCAGGATCAAGAATTGCCTAGGTAAGACAAATACAAACGCAATACTGTGTGTGTCAAATCTCAGGGATTTGATTGGTTGGTTTGGCCCGTTCTCACTTTCTCGTTTGTATTTGTTGTATTTTACCTTGTAATGTTTTACCTTTGTGAATTGGGTTGGTATTTTTACCTAGGCATTTGATTACTACTCGGAATAGGATATGATACGATACGGTCCAGTTTTAATTCTTAAAAAGCTAATTCCTAGTTCAAATCAACAGAACTACGAAAATATTCGATGAATTTTACTCGTTAAGGTTTCTTGCTGGATGAAATTCAAAATTAGAATTAAAAAGATGTTTGGCGAATTGCACAAATTTTTCATTAATTTGGCAAAAAAAAATTTCCTGATAATATTCAAGTCTTATTTGCTTGTCGGAACCAGGGATCGGCAAAACTAGATCGGATCGTATTGGAATTATTGGATCCGATTGGATCATATTGTTTTTTTTCATACGATACGATCAAATAGGATTTAAATTTTACCCCCCCTCCGCGGAGCTCCGATACTATGCGATCCAATTTAGATACGACTTTTTTTCTTCATGCCGAATCGGCATTGCCGATCCTTGATCGGAACTTATAAAAAATTTAAATTCGATAAGGAAATTTTTCGAAAGTGGTTTATTTCTATTGGTTTATTTTTATTGGTAAATTGAGGCGGTCCTGCTCATCAAGTTAGATCTAAATAATTTTATAAATTATACTTATTCGACTGTAGTCGTTTTGAAAATTAAAAAATAAACTCTTAAAAATTAAATTTTGAAATTTATATATTTTAATCTTTCCAAGCAATATTTGAAATAATATTTAGGGGGTTGTCGTTAATCACTATTTGAGATATGAGAAATTGTTTTAATACCCAGTCTGAAATAACTTTGCCTTGAGAAATGATTCTGAATTACAGGAAATTTTAATAATTGCTTTACTTTTATATGTCGATTACGCGACTTTCCGGTCGTTATATACAAGATTTTTGGCCAATATTTTAAAATAATTCGGATTTTTAAAACAACTCATCTGACTACATTCTTAGATAGCTCAGACTGAGCTCTAATATCTTGTGAATAATAAAATACAAAAATTGGTCTTAATCCGACTATTGCTTGAATTTTCTATGAAAAACTGATAAATAAAAAATTTCAGAAATCTCAGAAAAAAAGGTAAAATAAATTGGTCGGATAGACCAATTTTTGTATGTTATTATTAACAAGATATTTGTGCTCAGTTTAAGCCATCAAAGAGGTGGCAGGACAATTCGGGGGGATGGTTTGCCCCCGAATTTAAAAATGTTCGGGGGCGAACAAATTGTGAAAATTCGGGGGATACAAAAATGGAAAAAATTTGTTAGCCCCCGAATTTTGTTAATTTATTGATTATTTCTTGAAATTCGGGGTATTTATATTTTTGTTTTTATTTGCCTCCGAATTATCCAAAAAACTTGTTATTTCGAATTATGTCGGGGGCATTCAAAATTAATTAAATTTCAATAAAAAAATAACCATTAATTTTAACCCTCTAATGCTGAAAGTATTAGATTGAGACATATAGTTTTCTTTATTGTAATATTTATTTCGACGTTTTAAGTCATCTTTCAGTACAGTGTATGTTTCATTTGTCATTGATTATACACTGTACTAAAAGATAACTTAAAACGTCGAAATTAATATACAATAAAGTAAAACTTTATGTATTTACTTTATAAGTACAAATCTCGAAAATCAATAAAAATTGAAAAATATTAAGTTAGGGTTTTGGTGAACTCGTGTCCAGTGTACACAGTAGGGTTTTTTAAATAAAAAACAACTTTACACATTAATCCTCTGTTGGAAGTATAAGATTTCGGATCAGGTGAAATTGTGTCCAGTGTACACGGTAGAAAATTATCTAAATCAAAATAGTTTTTAAATTCTACTCTATGTAAAAAGTATGAGTTGAGGGTTAGTTAAACTCGTGTCCAGTGTACACAGAAGGGAATTTTTTTTCAATAATATAATAATTTTTTAATTTAACCCTTTGTTGAAAGTATTAGATTAAGGGAGTGGGTGTCGCTAACCGATATTAATGTATCATAAATTAATCCTAATAAAGGGCTAAAAAAAAACCGACACCCACCCCCTTAAGGTCAGGTTAACTCGTGCTGTGTACACGGTAGGGAAGTTTTTTGTTATTCAGGCGTTTCGTTACGAGGTTGAAAATCTTCAAATATGGCTACGTTAGTAGAGCTAGTAGAATATGAAAAAAGGATATTTTTTCTCAGATAACGTTACGGTTTGCAGCAAAAACTCAGAAATTCTAGATTTTTTTTGTGAAGGCTCATTGCTAAAATGTCACATTTTGGATCCGACTGATCAAAGCTGCAGTTGATACCGTGGTTACACATTGGATTGTATGAGCTAAAACGTCATCAAATAAGAATCTGGCTCCATTTTTAGTGAAACTGTTATCTTATCTGATCGAACAACAAAAATATTTTTAATTTATAAATTTATGCATCTGAGACATCTGCCCCCGAATTATCCAATAAAAGTGTTTTTTTTGAAGAATTCGGGGTCAAAAACAACAAATTTCAAACCCCCCGTATTTTGTAAAAAAGGCATTTATTTGTAAAGTTTGGGTGCAAATGAATAACAATTTCAAAATCCCCCAATTATCGGGGAATTTTTTGTTGTGTTTGCCCCCGAATTGACCCCTTACCATCAAGAATGTAATCGAATGAGTTGTATTCGAAAACCGAATTATTTAAAAATTTGGATCAAAAATCTAGTAAATAAACGCCCAGGAAGTCGCGTAATCGATATCTCCTATTCACACTTTTGTAATTAACCCGGCTCTCCTACTTAAAACACACTGACGTTTCCTAATCAGGGCCAGGATATTTACAAAACTGTGAATAGGGATATTGAAATGCTAAAAAGGAATGAGATCATTCGTAAAGTTTTTGCTGATTCTTAAAAATTATGAGAAACGCATTTCTAAAATAAAATTTATATTTGTTAATTTTTTTTATCTCACAATATTTTTATTCGAAAATTCCATGTGAATCTCCTTTGTATGTTCTGAATAAGTCAACCGTATTATAATCATTCTCTCTCAAAACCCGTTCAAGTTTTCAAATCCCCCCGAATTATCGGGGAAATTTTTGTTGTTGTTTGCCCCCGAATTGACCCCTTACCATCAAAGAATGTAATCGAATAAGTTGTATTCGAAAACCGAATTATTTAAAAATTTGGATCAAAAATCTAGTAAATAACGACCAGGAAGTCGCGTAATCGATATCTCCTTTTCACACTTTTGTAATAATCCCGGCTCTCCTACTTAAAAACACACTACGTTTCCTAATCAGGGCCAGGATATTAACAAAGACTTGAATAATGGGATATTGAAATGCTAAAGGAATGAGATCATTCGTAAGTTTTGCTATTTCTTAAAAATTATGAGAACCATTCCTAAATAAAATTTATATTGTTATTTTTCCTTCTCCAAAATTATCATTCCATGGAACTCCTTGTAGTCTGTGTCCGAAACACTCTCCAAACCCGTCAAGTTTTAAACCATTTTTGATCAATTCTTGACCATTCGCCCATCTAGCTTTTGCACCGTTTGTTCTAGCACAATTTGATACAATCCAAGCTGTATGTTTTCTATCAGGACTTTCTTTCATGCTCATAATATGGCTTTTTATTTCATCAAAACTTTGGGGTTTACCGTCAACCAAATGTTTTTCAGCAAGTGCGTCGAGAGAACCAAACGTGAATTTTCGCAGGCGAACACAAACCTGGCAGCTAGGTTCACCCTAGTAGGGTGGCTTATGTTTTCTAAAATCGTGGCTCTAAAATGTTATTTAACGCCAAAACTTTTCGGAAATATCTCTTTAAAGGATTTATCTTGATTTTTGATCATAATTTTGACCAGCACATCCTTTTTAGTCACATTTATTGTATTTGATGCAATATTGAAATTCACATAGAAATTAAATTTGCGGATTTTCTTGGCGTATTTATTACGAAAAATTCTTATTTTCGTAGAAACAACCGGACAGACAATCCGAAAATTAATCTTTTGTGAGATTTTAAATATTTTATCTAATAGTATTAATTTTCTCTAAAAAATGATGTGCAGGTCAAAAATCAGGATAAATCCGTGAAAGAGATATAAAGTTGTTACAGTGATAAGAATAACTGAGCTCACCTGCGATTAATTTAAGGGCTTGTGTCCTATTTGACAGATACAGATATCTTGTTCCAACTCCTTTGAATCAAAAACTATTTTTGTCTGAAACTGCTGCAGTTTATTTTTTTCTGAAAATAATGTCCAAATAAAGCAAATTGGTAACAAAAGAAGTATTGTACAAAACGTACAAAAAAATTGTTTTGATTCAAAAGGGGTCGGAAGTTCCGACTCGGAACAGGATATGGGCTCTTGATGAATAACTCTTTACTGGGTTTATAATATAAACTTTATATCTTCTCCTCAATATACCATCTAAGTAATGTTGAATAATCCAGGCAAATTTGTAACTACAGAATTTCGAATTATTGCATTTTAAGAAAATTTTGAGTTCGAATTAAAATTTTCAAATCGACAAATTATCATAAATTTTTGAAAAAAAAATCGAACATTATACCGAATGTGTTTTAGCTTTTGAGGTTTCCCCGGGGAGATTGAAACGCCCCTTAAACAAACTAACCAAGTCGCTCTCTGATTGGTTAAGCGTGAATCTCCTCGGGAAACACCCCAAAAGCTAAAACACATTCGGTACAAAATGGTCTATTTTTTGATCAATTTTTTTTAATATTTTTTCAAATCAACGAGAAGACACTCTTCAAAATGGCCACTTTAACTTTTTGCGTGGGTGAACAAATATTTTGTATATGCTATTAGAAAAATTATATGACATGGTTTTGTGATTTTTGGTAAAAATTATTGGAAATACTGGATATATTTTTAAAATTTTCATCATTTCTTGTTCAAAAACGTTCAAACGTATTTTCTGGAATCACCGACTAAATATATTCAGAATGCCACGTTTTACTTTATTCGTAATTTTTGCAACGAAACTTTGGAAGAAGTCCGTCGAAGCCCTCTTTTATCAAGAATTAAAAAAAATATGTTTTACTTTCACAATCCAATTCTTTGAGGGACACTGGCCTTCGATTCCACGGAAATCGCCTTAAATATGTCAATAAGGTTTTTCAAAATATTTAATTCATTTTCTTCGAAAACAACAAAAGTCGATTTGATTTTGTACGGGTCAAATTAATGCACTGATTGAAAATAAATTGTTAAACCCTTCGACGTTCGAAAAAAATCAGTGTAGGCACAAAACCTCATTTGAGTTCAACTTTGGGCGCTTATAGTGTGATATCCAGACATGGGATTTATCTCATTGTTCAAAGGCCTTTTCAAAGGCACGTTAATAAGCAACGAAATAATATTTTGAGCGTTTTTTGCAAAGTCTGGAATTTTTCCATTTTTTTTATTTTTTCAGAAATCACTCGCAAAAAAGACAGGAGTTCTAGCAACAGTAAAGTCATTATTATTCAAATGACAGATTCTCCAAAGACTTTCCTAAAAACTGATCTTTTCATAAAATTTCAGCAGTTTGACAAGATTAAAGGATTAGCGATCAAAGGTTTTCTGGAGAAATTGGCCAAATTAGTAAGACAAAATATCTTTTGAACGGATCATCCAAAATAATTTCAAGTTAGATTTTTGAACTTCTTGGAGGAAACTCTATTTTTTTAATTTAATTTTTAGAGCGCAAATTCTCTAAATGAGCTTTTGAACGTCCAAGGGTTAATGCAAATTAGAGAATGAAAATTTCACCAATGTATACCAGCCTTAAAATATCCGAATCTCTTATATAAGACGCCGTGAGATTAAACGCAGAGTCCCAGTCTTTCACCCAACTATAAGTTGTTCCTTTTTCAATGCCTTTAGAAGCAGCTTCTCGCGGCCAGAAGATCCAGTACTGCGAATCCAAATTTCGTTTTTCATAGGTCAGGAGGTCTTATTTAGGATTTATAAACTGTTTTTATTTATACTAAATTTTAATGTTTTATTTTCAGCAAAATTCGATGCAGAAAAATATATTTTCGATATTTCTGCGACCAACAATAAAACTTTCTTAAATAGTACTTTCGAGGGTAAGAAGGGCTCAAAAAATACGACTTATCGAATTAAAAGGCAGAAATATGAATTTTCGAACTTTTCTGAAAATATAAGCTCATGACACATTTTTGTCTAGATTTGCGTTGACTACCTCCTTACGGGTATCTTAAGTGTAACTCAAAAAATTTCAATTTTTGATTATTTAGAGAAAGTTTATAATTGACGGTTGATTAATGTGATGATATTATGTATAATATGAGCGTATACACGAAGATTTTGATACGTGTAAAATCAAATGAGGTTATTGTGGTGACGTGAAAGGTATCGAATTAAATTTTATAAATTTACTTATTGAGTGTTTGGCAAATTGAGTTGCTTAGTTTAAGTCACTGGCGAAAGTTAATTTTTTTCGTTTAGGAATGCAAAATATAAAAATAGACTTTAGATAATAAAATAGTGAAAAAATGAATCAGTGAAAACGGGAGTGAAGTTGTCCTGATCGCAAATTTCACACTTATTTAATTAAAATTGGTCAATTTGTGAAAATGAAATCAATTTTATACTTGTTAATCAATCAGCTAAGCAGATCTTCAACGACATGAAAGAACTCGATTTATTTTTATTTCATGAAATTAATTATTTGACAATCAATCTTTATAACTTCAGAATCACTGATGAGGAAGTCAGAATATTTTCAATGTCGGCAAAAACGGTCAATTATCGATTTATTTATTTAACAGCTTCACTCAGCTAGGAATCGAGCTAAAGAATCCTATTTGAAATATAAAAGGGCTTAAATGGGGTTGTTTTGGCAGCAGAAATTTTTTGAAAAGCTCACCTCTCTTTTCTCTTGCAAAAAAATAATTATCAACAAATTTCAAGAGTGTTAGATGGTGATATCTAGAAAATCTATTTCTGAATTTCCTTTTATAAACTGAACTTCATCTCAAAAACGTTTACTGTATCTTAAGCGCGAGTTCAAATCCCACTAATGTTGTCTAAGTGATTGTCTTAGTGATTGGTGAGTGGTTCCAATATCAAGCACTCCTGCCTTTAATCATACTCAAGACAGTCACTTTTGCCTTGTTATTCATATGTGATTTTGAAAAATGTATGGTTTTCCGATGAGGTACCCGGAACTAAACCTCTATTTTGTCTTGCATTTATCGGGAACACAAAATTAAAATTAAAAAAAAATTATAATCCTCCAATTTAAGTCTATCCTTGATTTTGTGTCCTTAAAAATAATGAATATTTTATCGCCTTTATTATCTCCGCAATAACCGCCCAAAGTGGCGTCCCCGAATGGCGTTTTGGGTGTGAGGGGAATTTCAATGGTTTTGGGTGTGAGGGGGTTAA
>SCLH01000431.1:61276-81724 GCA_004367855.1 Oikopleura vanhoeffeni | reverse complement strand
TCATGATTTTTCAAACAGCAGTCAGAAAATATGTAGACATGCATGAAAAAAGTTAAAGTGGCTATTTTTTATTTTTTATTCATAGATTTCAAAAAAACGATCAGAAAAAATTTTGGACAAAAAATGCGGAAAATTTTCATAATAGTTTGAATTTTTTTGAAATTTTTACGATTTCAAAAATGAAAACTCGAACTCAAATCTTTCCTAAAATAAATAAAAAACAATTTTATCAAGCTGAAACACATTCATATCGGTTCAGCTAACTATAATAAGCATAAAAAAATATACTGACTTATTATTTTCGTAAGTTATAACGACTCCAGTCTGCTTGGTTTATGGCACCCCCTTAAATTGAGCTTTGAAACAGATTTTATGAAATCTTTTCCATTAAGCTTTGTTGCACTTTTGAATCTAGTGTTATCAAACATTATTCCATCTGCAACAAATTCTTTATTTCTATTATTTGTTGTCCAGCAGCCACCGCATGATTCCGGCATTTTTTGCAAATAGGGTAGGCCGAAATTTCACCATTCTAGAATCAAAGTATTTTCGTCATTTGGCTCATGAGTCATTCTCTTATGATTTGTTGTATATTTTGTCATGGCAATGTCCAATTTAGCTTGACGATGAATTGAAGAAGATGCATCCGCCCGTTTTGGAGCCCGCCAATTTGGAGTCACCGGTGATTTGATTTGAGCCTCTATCAGGAGCAAAAAACTAAAACTTCTCTGGATATTTGTGAACATTTAATAATATATGATTTGATTCCAGTCCGAGTAATTGAACGTTTAATCTCTTTGCGAGTGAGTTGCTTTAGCGCCGATTTCCTCATTTTTAAAATAATTCAAAATTACAAATAATTGTAATTTATTTTAAGTCAATATTTCGCCGAATGGCATGGTCAGGACTACAAATAAAAGTTGAAGGCACAGAATATAGAAAATATTTAAAATTGTTTTACCTGAATATATGTAAAAATATACTGATGTTTTAAATTAAAAAAATAAAAACATCCTTATAAAGAATCTGGGAAGTTAAATAATTGTAGAAATAAGGCACCAAAGTTTTCAAACTGATTTATTCATGTCCTGCATATCTTGATGCGCTTAAAAAAAGTATTATGAAAATAATCTGTTTCATTATCATGATAGAAAACTCATAGAAGCGTTAGCTATAACTTTTTTCATACCACCGTTAAATGAACAAGTATACCATAAAGCTGTTGCGTTTATGTAGAAATAAGGCAGTCATGTTTGAGAACTTTGGTGCCTTATTTCTACAATTATTAAACTTTCTAGATTCTTAATAAGGATGTTTTTATTTTTTTAAAGAAAAACATCAGTATATTTTAACATATATTCAGGTGAAACAATTTTAAATATTTTCTATATTCTGTGCCTTCAACTTATATTTGTAGTCCCGACGATGTCATTTGGCGAAATATTGACTTAAAATAAATAACAATTATTTGTTATTTTGAATTATTCACTTATAAATATATTGGAAATTTGCATCCAATACAGAAATGAAGAGTTCGGAATTTTAATTTGGCTAGCGATTTTTTATCACGTCGAAAAGATTGTCCCAAAAAAACTGAAATTTCTGATGAACATTCACGGTTATATCGAATTTTCAAATCAAAAAATTAACGGTAGTTGTGTGGTGCACACAGTGTGCGATTCATTTAAGATTAAAAGGATATAACGACGAATTGTTGTTTATTTAAATAATTTAAATTTCTCTTTGCCCACACAATTTTTTGAGAATTTATAAATTTCAATCCTCGAAGTCTTCAAACTTACAAAACGTATATCTTAATAACATAAAAAAAGCTCAGGCTCAACGTTGTTTATACATCATGAAAAATTATTATACTGAACTTATCATCAGTAAAACAATTTATTCGAGATTGGTTCAATTATGAATAATATGATATTAATAATATCACATAATAATTCAACACGTTGTTTTTAAACTCACTAGTCGTGAAATTTCAAAACTACCATAGAGCTCAAATTGAAAGAAATGTGCGATTACCGTCGCAAAACCTTGTTAATTTGCTAGCAGAAATAATCACTAAACGAGGTTGTAGGGGCTTAAACTTATCTTTTCATCGATGATAAAGAACAGAAAATTTTCTGTCGGAAATATTGATATTTAACTAAGTTGATCAAAGTAAGGGAAGTGCCCAAATGATGAAGAGCAGTTAGAAAAAATTGAATTATGTGTAAAACTGCAACGAGAGATAACAAAAATGTTTTCAACAAAGCGGAAGGCACAAAGAGGGGGGACTCAACTCTGCTGAAAAACGTTGGGCAGGGCAAAACTCAAATTCCGTTATTTGTTCAAATCCGGTACCGGCGTGTCCGCGGTCCTACTAATGATAATATATATGCCATGAGCGATCTAGCACAGAGTTTAAATATTCATACATCTGAATTTCACATATTTCTGATGTATACCCAGGCTGCCATTTTTTCAAAACATAACAACCAAAGAAACAGTATATTGAGTAACTCAATTCGAGTTATTATAGCACTAGCAATTTTTTTCTCAAACAGTTGGTCAGTAGCGTTTTTGATAAAATCGATTCAAACAACCTCGGTTCAAGTTTGAAATGAGAATCAAACAAGTCATTTTACATTTAAATAAAAAAAGAAGTTTGGTTGAGCATGGTTAACCGATTGGTTAATGCAGATAAAAATTTCTCGTATATTTCGTGGTTCTTGGGTTCAACTTTATTTACACTGGGTGTACCCTTATCCGTACGCACCCTTATCCGTACGATTTGTTGTCGAGATGAGGTGTACGGATGAGGGTACACCCAGTGTAGTTGAAAAGTTTTGGTCATTAGGTAATTCGAAGTTTTAACTTATATTTTTTTAAAAATTCAAAATATTGGATTTGGAGACCCTACAACCTCCTCAATGAAAAACAATTAAAACTTGAATTACCCTGAGCTTTAAGAAAGCCGCTTTATGAAAACAACGTTCAAAGTAGAGCCTAAATATAGGCTTTCGTGCCTTGGCGAAACCTTTTTTTATCCGCTCACAAGGGTTTAAATCATAAGTTGAGATATTTGAGAAAAATTTATTTTTCAGGTTTGCAGAACGAGAAATTTATTTCACTGGCATTTAACGATCTTTAAAATCATAAGGTTATACATTTGTTCAAGAAATTTGAATCCAAACTTATTGCTTCATGATATATCATAATATGGTTTTCAAGTTCAGAGTCTGACCTTTAGTCTTCACTTACTATGTCAAAACTACAAAAATATCGAACATTGAATTAAACGATGTGTTACTTATTCAGTCTAAATTGAAGAAATTCAACAAATTGAGGCCAAGACATCATTCAATAATGAACCAATTCCTCATCATCACATTTAAACTTGTTCATCTACAAGCGAGCCGCTGCAAACCACAAACGAAAACTTTGTGGTTATGTGCGATTTCAACCGAGAAGAGTCAAAAACTTATTATCGAAGAAAAATGGGCAGAAGTTTTTTATGTTAAGGAGGGTTGTAAAGGTGGCCGTATCTTATGATAACAGAAAGGCTAGGGACTTTTTTTTTTACTTTTTGAGTTTCTAATGGCTTGTTAGTTACTATCTACAAGGGTGTAAGGTTTCCTTCTTTTTTCCAAACTGGTTACACCTGGATGAGCAATATAATACCCTGTATTTCAAAATAAATCTTTTTTGCAAATTTTTTCCAATTGGTCTAAAAGGAGAAACTGTTTTTTGCTCTTGCAACAGAAACAGATAATTAGGCCATAGGTATATACCTGGTTATCCTAAATTTACCGGTTGGTCGAACATGCCCAATGATCCAAATTTGGATGAGAAATTACTTCCTAGAGATGACGAACTACCATTCTTGCCTACACAACCATCTTTAACCCACATACTCAGAAGTTATGAACAGTGACGACTCAGCGGTGGGGCCAAAGCTCGGCTACCTGACACTTAAAAAAATCATATTTATCCAAGTTAACGTTAACGAAAAAATAAACTATTTATCAAATAGCTTCAACAATATTTGATAGAAAAAACAAATAAAGATCATCCATTTGTTCGTTTTTTAACGATAAGTTTTTCTTGAGAAAATATCGTAAATAGAAAATATTTGATCTAAAAACCTCAAATGAAGAAAAACGGTAGGAAATCAATTTGTCAATATAAATAAATAAAAAAATAACCGAAGAAATTTGCCACCCGTAAAGAGCCTTTTCGCGATATTTTTGCTCTAATAACAACGTCATATAGTCACTTTTATCAAGTTGGCGACAAAAAAAAATCACAAAGAAATTAGTATCGCACCGCCGCATGTTTGTCCGATTTACCAGGTGTTCCAAAAAGTACAACAGTATGAAATTTTCAATAATATTGGTTGGAGGGACACATGAGTTGTGTTTTGCACAAAAAAATTAACTTAAAATATATAATGTTTGCAAGAAATCACCTTTTTTCGAGAGAAAATCCGAAAAAATTTGATGTGTGTAGAACCAGAAACAAAAAAAAAAATTTTTTATTTATGACAGATTTTATTTTATTTTTTGACACAGGACTAAAATTAATCCTAAAATCACGTGGCAAAGTTCATAAAATCTATTTTTTTATTTTTTCAAAGTTTCAAGATCTGCACTTTGAAATTTTTTTATGGCCCCGATTACGCGTCGACACCATGCTGTTACTCTCAAAGAACTACAAAAGATAGAGAAAAGATAAACGATGAGCCAAAAGATAGAAGAAATCAATAAATAGAGCCAAAACGATAGAGAAATTTCAAAAACACCGATCATTTAAATAATATAGTTTCGGAAAAAGTTAACTTATAAAAATAGAGAATCGCACAGTCACTTTGGCCAGATATGGCCAACGCTGAGTATGTGGGTTAAGGGAGTACTGGTGATGTAATTTAAGTTATGTCTGTTTTTTTAATACAAAAAACAGATATATGCTACAAAAAAAAGAACTCAAATTGACAAAATATTGAGTAATTATCTGTTAAAGTTACCCCGAGCACTCACTCATTATAGTTACCTTTTATCTGTTATAGCCACCTTTTTCTCAATAATTCATGGGGGACTATAACAGAGTAACTACTATATTAAAACAACACAAACATATCCGTTTGACGGTGAGGATAATTGAAAAAAAAGGTTAGTGCTATATTTTTTTTCAGAATATGCGATAAACCACCGTTTTTTGGACTTTGTTCATCCTAAAATTTATCTCCTCCTTGATTGAATTTCAAAATTTAGTCAAATTTTTGCACAAGGTAGCTCAAAATAAATATAAAATCCTCTAGAGCTTTTTTTCAAATTTCGACCCCAAACTCAAAATACGAATTTTTGAAGGTCACGTGAAAAAATTTTCGAAAAAAATATGGTTCGATTATTTTCTAAGTAGGCTTAAAAGAAAGTCACTAAAACACTAACCAGAAAGTTGGCTTACGTCAAGATGATATTTTGACGTTTAAGTTGTCAAATTAAAGCAAACGTAATTTTTTAAGTTCGGTTAAAGAAAAATACTTAAAAAAAATTTAAAAAACGCGAAAATTTCGAAATTTTTTTGAGGATTTGATTGGTTGTACACTTTGTTATCACCCCGGGTCATTTTGGAGAATTTATTATGCCCTCTGAGGCCCCATATAGCTAGCGACCAGTTACCCCTTAAAGGTTTTTTTTGGCAATAATAATATTTTTCACTAGAAATGCTAAGTACCTTATTAAATGACTTATTGTAATTCATTAACAATTTTTATAATAAAGTTTTTAATTACTCAGTCTGAACAATTTTTAAATAGACAAAAAATTAATTTTCTTTCTTCACGTTTTTTCTGTCGAAGGTATCAATACGATGACATGAATGTAAGAATAAATTTCCAAATCGTGATCCTGTAAGTAAAAAATGAAATCGTTGATTCAAGAACTTTAATTGTTATCTCCATTTTCTCAAGATTTTGTGGTACATGCTTAAATAGGTTTTTATGTCAAATATGAAGATAAGACATGGCCAATGTCACATGAGACAAATATACGACTTTTAAGAACACATTATTGCTTCCTGTTAACGGGATCGTGAAAATTGACAAAAATCTGGTTTTAAAGATTTTGAACTACCGAATGTGTTTTAGCTTTTGGGGTGTTCCCCGAGGAGATTCACGCTTAACCAATCAGAGTGCGACTTGGTTAGTTTATTTAAGGGGCGTTTCAATCTCCCCGGGGAAAACCCCAAAAGCTAAAACACATTCGGTATTATTCCAGTAATGTCAATTATATTTTTATGTAGAAAACAAAGTAATGAGCTCCTTATAAATTCTTACTGGCCGAAAAAACTCCTTGAAAACTTCTTCACAACGGAGTTCTCAAACATTCGAAAATAAATCGATAAATAGATTTTTAGCTAGTTTTGTGGTAACTTTTGCGATCTGTTCATGGAATTTTTATTTTTTCAAAAATTCGTCTAAAGAAGTTACATGAAACATTTCTCGTATGACGATGCATATTTCTTAAAGTCAAATTAGACATAACCAAAATTAATTATTTGTTTCTCACAACATTCGATAATAGGTCAGAGAAAATAGCATAAATACCGCGATTTTTACTGAACATGCTGAGAAGTGAATATGAACCTTTGGTGCTGTATAATTTTCAACTTATACAAATATCATAAGCGTAAGCAAGAGGAATTAGTTGGACTCTGCAGCGAAATTTTAAAAACAAAAATTTAGTCAGTTTATTGAGTCAAAGATAATGTTGCACCAAAATTTTGATTCTATTTTGTCCTATGGCCAAATAATACTGTAGAACGTTTCGACTTTAATTAGCAATCTGACCCAGGGATCGAACTTTCCTGGACGGGTGGGGGCCCCACCGTGAGGCGAGAAATATAAGAAAAACATTTCATAGCTACTCTGAATTCATAATTTCCTCACTAGTACAAAAACAAAACTGCCTTGACTTATTGGTCCGCATGTGTATGATTGAAGAATCAATGACCGTAGTACTACTCTGTTCAAGTTATCAACGAAATAGTTAATTTTCGCTTTTTGAAAAATATTCAGAAACCACTTAAATTAATTTNAATTTAAAAAAATAAAACTCGCTTTTCACTGAAAACATGAACTCGAAATATATCATTGATTTGGACTCGCTTCAATCAGTTATAATTAAAATGAATGATATGTTTACCAGTAGCAGTCCTACTGACAAGAATCAATCACTGATTAAAACCTACCATATTTAAAACTCCCATTTTTGGTAGTTTTCTGGATCCTATGTTGAGAATCTGAAGAAATAAATTTCAGGCCTTTTTGAAACATGTTCCGTCGATTACTAAATTAGCCATGAGAATGCCGATTTGCAAAATAGACATAATCGGTTCAATATCGCAAAAGAATATTCAATTTTTGTAAACTGATAAGAGAAATATATTTAAGAAAATGCTGATAAGCCGAATTGATTATTATTTATCAGGTTACTATAAAAAATTCTCGGAATTTTAAGCGCCTGAATTAACTGCATTGATTTAAATTGAATTTTTGATAGTTTAAAATGGGTCAGTCAGTGCGTGTCCAGTCAGAAAAATAGTCTGCCATTCTGAGAGTAAAAAAATCACAAAAAATCTCTACAAGATGGCAAATTAAATTGCTACCCATTTTTGACTTTCAAAATTTCTTATTTCTAAAATATTTGTGGCTGTCTTTTCTAAAGTACCAATTTACATCTTCAAAAACTGGCTCTAATTTTGAGCTCTTAGTTTTGAGTCCATTTGACACGAAGCTGACTCTAAGCTGACACTAAGCTATTCACTAAACTGAATGCTCATACATCTTACATAAAAAGAGCTTAAATCAGGCTTCAGATCATCTCAAGTCTCGACGATTCACTTTTTGTGTCGACGCTACTTGAAACTCATGCGGTAGTAATTCGAAAATTTTGGTTTTTGACATTTTTTGGAAGATTAATTTGGTTCATCTTTTCAGTTACTAATTTCAATTAAAATATACCATATTTCGATTATATCTAGTTCATAATATTTATTTTTTCTCAACGGAACTTTTTTCCCAAAATTTTTTTACTTATAAATTTTCTCATCTTCGACATAACTCATAAAATATTGAGTTTTGAGACGAATTTAACGCTGAAACAATAGCCAAGATGGTCTTCAGAAAAAGTTGTTTTTATATCGTAATATCTATACGGGTCTCTGGTCGTTTTTTGTCACTTTTTCAACCAAAATTTAATACGGCTTTGAAAACACCTCATCAGATCAGGGGTCGGCAGATTTTTTGAAATCGTTTGCTCTGCTCTAGCACCATTTTTTTCGGTTCGCTCTGCTCTGCTCTAGGATCATATTTTTAATGGTTTGCTCTGCTCTGCCCTAAACCAAAATTAATTTTGTCTGCTCTGCTCAAAGCCAAAAGAATTTGTGCTGCTCGCTCTAAATTTATGCTCTGTCTGCTTAATTTTTAGGTTTATAGCAAAATAATTGAGGGGGGTTTCGGTAAATTGAGGGGTATGAGGGGTAAAAAATATTAATAGGGTTTGGCTCGAACCAACCAAGGGGCTAGTAGATAATATCCAGAGGGTTTGGCGTGCATTAATTAAGGGGTATGACTAATACCGTATGAGGTATTAAGGAGGTTAAGGATCTTATTATTAACAAAGATTTTAGGTATTCAGGGTCTTGGGCTAAACTAATTAGGGGTATTAGTAGGAACAATTCTGTAGCCCATTTTGAGAGATTTTGCCTCAGAATAATCTGGCGATCGACCTCGATTTCCAGCGGTGATGGACAACTCGCGCAGTCAAATGTTTTTGACTGCCACTTTCTGAAACTTGCAGTCAATCACATATTAAAAAAAAACTGGCAGTCAGAATTCTTAGAAACAAATTGACCACCGTCTCAAATGTTTTGACTGCCAGATCTCAGCAATTTACTTAAAAACTCGCCGTAAGATATAGAAATGGAAAACTAATATTTATATTTTATAATTGAACAATTTGATATACCACAATTAAAAGTATAATAATGATCAAGCTACATATAAATTCTCTTTCATGAAAAAAATCTAATATGATTTCACTTATTGCAGCAGGGAAAAAAGTATTGTTTTTTTTTGCAGACGGAGTGAATCTATGATAGATAAAATTTTAATATGTTTTCACTCGGATATTTTTTGTGTTTTAATTCCTGGATATTTTTTACTTTTAATTCTAGATAGGCAATCGCTATTTTGAAGTAAAAATAACCTTCTGGTTAAGCCCGACTTAATCAGTATTATGTTTCATACATCAATTGAGCGTTTTCCAGGACTTGACAATTTTGTCTTTGATAATTTATTTTGTCTTTCAAGTCGGTTTGACGTTGTATTACAAAACTCAAATTTTTTTTCCATAATACAGTCACCCCCTTAATCAAGCTTGTAAAAGGGTAGGATCTCTACGTTTTACAGAGGAAATTTTCTCTTCCCCTTTTCTTGCTTCCCTTTACAGTTGCCCCATCAATGGTGGACATGCTAATTATTGGGCGATTGTATTTGTATCCTATATATTTCTAACTTAGATTTCAGGTCAAAAAATGTTTTTGTGTATAACTTCAGAAGGATTCTTAAAAAAAAGAATATTTAGAACAATAAATGAAAAAGATTACAAATTTTTGGCCGAATCACATATTTCCTGAAACAATTTTCAGCGGAACAAATAGCCCAAAGTAAATTTATATGGTATCTTTAGACCATAAATATAACACCTGGAGTTGTCTATTTTGATATGACAAGAGGCATTTCTTTTGGTCAGGTTATTGAGTTGGCTCAGCGGCTTTGATATCTGCTGCGCTTTTTTGAACGGGTTCGGAACTTATTTAAGCTGGATTGATGAAAGTCAACATGTGAAATTTTCGTGGTCGAAGGAGGCATTGTATGCCTGTCGAATTCACATTCGGTCTGTATTTTTCAAGAAATCTGCAAACACTTTTTCGTCCTACATTTTAGATAATTATGAAATAATATAACTAATTAATCTATGCTTGATAATCTAGAGACATCATGTGTATACAGTAGAAAACTTTGGTGACTGCCAGATTTCACAAAAACCCTCGCAGTCAAAAAACCAAATTGACAACAACTTTTTTGACTGCCAGTTTTTCTTCCTGGAAAGTTTGCCTGCGGTTTATCCGCCTATACAGCTAAACTCGCAGTCCACCAATTTGTGTTATTGATGCGAGTTGACCCCTTAACCTTTTCAGCATCCTACTGAAAAGCATCAATTATGTGAAAAACTGAGCCCCTAATCGGCCGAATGGCAATAAAGGGAGACAATAATATTTTGAAATCTTAATTTTTGTTGAAAATGGCCAAAATTTTCCAAGACTTTGCGAAAAACCTTACGTTAACTTAACTTCAGTAGCTATTGGTACAAATCAAAACCATAAATTTAAGTGGTTTCCTGAATTATTTTTCCAGAAGCCGTAGCTTACTGAATTAAGTTAACGTAAAGGTTTTTTCGCAAAGTCTTGAAATTTTGGGCTCATTTTTCAACAAAATTAAATTTCAAATATTATATCTCCCTTTATTGGCCTTCGGCCGATTAGGGGCTCATTTTTCAACATAATTAGATGCTTTTCAGTAGATGCTGAAAAGGTAAGGGGTCAACTCGCAGTCAATAACAACAAATTGGTGGACTGCGAGTTAGCTGTTATAGGCGGATAACCGCAGGCAAACTTTTCCGGAAGAAAACTGGCAGTCAAAAAAGTTGTTGTTTCATATTTGGTTTGTTTGACTGCGAAGGTTTTTGAAATCTTGCAGTCACCAAAGTTTTCTTACTGATATACACATGGATGTCTCTAGATTATCAAGATAGATTAATAGTTATTATTATTTCATATTATCTAAAAATGAGGACGAAAAAGTTTTGAGATTCTTGAAAAATACAGACAATGTGAATTCGACAGGCATGACATATGCTCCTTCGACCACGAAAATTTCACATGTTGACATTTCATCAATCACAGCTGTAATAAGTTCCGAACCGTTCAAAAAAGCGCAGCAGGATATCAAAGCCGCTGAGCCACTCAATAACGCTGAGCCAAAAGAAATTGCCTCTTTGTCATATACAAAATAACAACTCCAGGTGTTATATTTATGGTCTAAATCTATACCATATAAATTTACTTTGTGGCTATTTGTTCCGCTGAAAATTGTTTCAGGAAATATGTGATTCGCCAAAAATTGTGAATCTTTTTCATTTATGTTCTAAATATTCTTTTTTTTAAAATCCTCTGAATTATACACAAAAACATTTTTGACCTGAAATCTAAAGTTAGAAAATATTATAGGATACAAATACAATCGCCGATAATTAGCATGCCACCATTGATGGGCAACTTGTAAAGGGAAGCAGAAAAGGGGAAGAGAAAATTTCCTCTGAAAAACGTAGAGATCCTACCCTTTTACAAGCTTGATTAAGGGGGTGACTGATTATGGAAAAAAAAAATTTGAGTTTTGTAATACAACGTCAAACCGACTTGAAAGACAAAATAAATTATCAAAGACAAAAATTGTCAAGGTCCTGGAAAAACGCTCAATTGATGTATAATACATAATACATGATTAAGTTGGCTAACGAAGGTTATTTTTACGTTCAAAATATCGTGCCTATCTAGAATTAAGAGTAAAAAATATCCAGGAATTAAAACACAAAAAAGTATCCGAGTGAAAACATAGTTAAATTTTATCTATCATTAGATTCACTCCGTCTCAAAAAAAAACAATACTTTTTCCTGCTGCAATAAGTGAAATCATAATTAGATTTTTTTCATGAAAGATGAATTATATGTAGCCTTTGATCATTAGTTATACTTTTAATTGTGGTATATCAACATTGTTCAATAATAAAATATTAAATACTAGTTTCCATTTCTATATTCTTTATGCGGGAGTTTTTAAGTAAATTTGCTAGATTCTGCATCAAAACATTGACGGTTCAATTTGTTTCTAGAATTTCTGACTGCCAGTTTTTTTTTAATATTGTTGATTTTGACTGCAAGTTTTCCAAGAAATGGCAGCTCAAAAACATTTGACTGCGAGTTGTCCATCACCGCTGAAATCGAGGCTCGATCGCCAGATTATTCTGAGGCAAAATCTCTCAAAATGGCTACAGAATTGTTCCTACTAATACCCCTATTAGTTTAGCCCAAGACCCTGAATACCTAAAAATCTTTGTTAATAATAAGATCCTTACCTCCTTAATGACCTCATACGGTATTAGTCATACCCTCTTAATTAATTGCACGCCAAACCCTTCTGGATATTATCTACCTAGCCCCTTGGTTGGTTCGAGCCCAAACCCTATTAATATTTTTACCCCCTCATAACCCCTCAATTTTTACCGAAAACCCCCCCCTCAATTATTTGTGCCTATAAACCCTAAAAAATTAGAGCAGACCAGAGCATAAAAAAAATTTTAGAGCAGAGCAGAGCAAACAGAATTTCTTTTGGCTTTAGAGCAGAGCAGACAAAATTAATTTTTGGTTTAGGGCAGAGCAGAGCAAACCATTAAAAATATGATCCTAGAGCAGAGCAGAGCGAACCGAAAAAAATGGTGCTAGAGCAGAGCAAACGATTTCAAAAAATCTGCCGACCCCTGATCTGATGAGGTGTTTTCAAAAGCCGTATTAAATTTTGGTTGAAAAAGTGACAAAAAACGACCAGAGGACCCCGTTATAGATATTACGATATAAAAACAACTTTTTTCTGAAAACACCATCTTGGCTATTTGTTTCAGCGTTAAATTTCGTCCCAAAACTCAATATTTTATGAGTTTATGTCGAAGATGAGAAAATTTATAAGTAAAAAAATATTTTTGGGAAAAAAGTTCCGTTGAGAAAAAATAAATATTATGAACTAGATATAATCGAAATATGGTATATTTTAATTGAAATTAGTAACTGAAAAGGATGAACCAAAATAATCTTCCAAAAAATTGTCAAAAACCAAAATTTTCGAATTACTACCGCATGAGTTTCAAGTAGCGTCGACACAAAAATTGAATCGTCGAGACTTGAGATGATCTGAAGCCTGATTTAAAGCTCTTTTTATGTAACTGTATGAGCATTCAGTTTAGTGAATAGCTTAGTGTCAGCTTAAGTATCAGCTTCGTCTCAAAATGGACTCAAAACTAAGAGCTCAAAATTAGAGCCAGTTTTTGAAGATGTAAATTGGTTCTTTTAGAAAAGACCAGCCACAAATATTTTAGAAATAAGAAATTTTGAAAGTCAAAAATGGGTAGCAATTTAATTTGCCCATCTTGTAGAGATTTTTTGTGATTTTATTTAACTCTCAGAATGGCAGACTATTTTTCTGACTGGACACGCACTGACTGACCCATTTTAAACTATCAAAAAATTTCAATTTAAATCAATGCAGTTAATTTCAGGCGCTTAAAATTCCAAGAATTTTTTATAGTAACCTGATAAAATAATAATTCATATTTCGGCTTATCAGCATTTTTCTTAAATATATTTTCTCTTTATCAGTTTACAAAAATTGAAATATTCTTTTGCGATATTTGAACCGAATTATGTCTATTTTGCAAATCGGGCATTCTCATTGGCTAATGTAGTAATCTGACGCAAAAATGGCCTGAAATTTATTTCTTCAGATTCTCAACATAGGATCCAGAAAACTACCCAGAAAATGGGAGTTTTAAAATATGGTAGGTTTTAATCAGTGATTTGATTCTTGTCATGTAGGACTGCTACTGGATTAAACATATCATTCATTTTAATTATAACTTGATTGTAAAAGCGAAGTTCACCAAATCAATGATATAATTTCGAGTTCAATGTTTTCAGTGAAAAGCGAGTTTTATTTTTTTAAATTATTTTTACCAGTTTCTTTAAATTTATGAATTAATTAATGTTTACTTTAAGAGTTTTAAGTCTAAATATGAATTTGTAACCACTGAGTGTGAACTCAAAAGATAAATAAGTGTTCAATAAGAGTTTTAATTATTAAAATACCCAGTGTTAGTGAAAGTTATAACTTATAAGTTATAACCCTTGATTTAATTTCTTGCCAATGTTTGTGAAGTTAATTGATCATTTGGTGTACATCTTATTTTTATGGTCTTATGAATGTTCTATTACTGTTATTCTGGAATCACTTTATTAATACTCAGAATAAAATTCGGAGTTGAAAAAGTTAAAGTGTTTAGTTGGCGAGGAGCCCAAGAGAGGGCGACAGGGGGGACGAGAAGGATTCAATTTGGTTAGCTCTGACACGCTCCTACCACTCTATCACACGATTAACTACGGTTTCATATAGCGAGTTTAGTATGCAGTTATCTATTCGAACTCACTGTTTATACAATGTTTCTTTTAAATTATTTAATTTTGACGGCGACTTACGCAGCAGATGTTTTACCAAATGGGGTTAACTGTGGATCGGGCAATATTTTCTCGAGAAGAAGTTCTAGAATTATTAATGGAATGGAAGTCGAACCAAATTCATGGAACTGGGAAAGTTGTTTTAATTTAATAAAATTTAAACTCATTGTGATAATTTTAATGTACCAATTTTTATCAATGGTAATTTGATTGAATCAATTTGCTCCTTTCAAAGCCTTCCACCTATTTTTAAATAGTGTGGTTGTTTAAGACATATATATTAATTTATTTGTAAATACAAAAAAAGTTTACAAATACGATTTTAAAAGTGACAAGTAAAAACCTAAGTTTTTGTATCCGAAATGGCCATTATTTGGCCGTGTAGATAATGTCGTCACTTACTTTTCACGATAGTTATTCAATTTGAGTCGAAGTTAAATTTTTATATTCCAACATTATTGATATCGTATCAACATTTTCTTTAAATTTTTAGACTAATTTTCAGAAATGATAAGAACTCTATTTTAAAACTTTTGAAGATTGCAAGCTTACAAATATATGGACAAGGATTTTGTGGAGCAACTATAATCAATTCTTCTCATCTCATGACTGCTGCGCATTGCTGTGATTCAAAAAATATGAATGAAAATACTCGAATCGTCGTCGGCAATCGTTCTTTTATTGAGGGTGAAAATTAAAACAAAATTATTTAGATTATTATAATAGACTGATTTTCAAAAATGGAAAAAAAATCCAGTCTGTGTAAAACATAACTCAGAAATAATATTTATAATTTATTAAACAACATAATTGAAGTAAGTTTCAAGACTTCAAAGATTGAAATTAAGAGATTCTCAAAAATGTTGTGGGCAGACTCTGCCCGGCAGAGAAAAGTTTTAATTTCAGTTTTAACTTAAAAATAAGTAAATACTATACCAGTATTTAATTTTGAAAAAAAGATAAATCACAAGTTGGTTCGTTTTGTATACCAAGTAAATTTAACTCTGATATATTGAGCAAAGGGTAGCTTGAAATACACTTTTCTCCTAATTTTCACTCTTTTCTAAGCACTAAAAGTGATCATGAATTGTCTACAAGAATAGAAAATTTTGAAATTCATCCACAGTACGATTATGCTTCATTAGTAAATGACGTTTGCGTTATAAAAACAAAAACCGACTTACAACTTGATGGCAAAGCGAGAAATACCGTTTGTCTACCAGACAATAAACAACATCTACTAACTGATTCTTCGAGTGATTCTGGTGAAAAAAAATGTTTCATTGCAGGATGGGGGCGACAGGAAAATGAGAAATCTTCAGGGGTTTTGAATTCAGCTAAAGGCAAGGTTGAAATTAAGTTTGGTTATAACTTATTTTTTTACTATTTTTGTAAAAAACTTCATTTTTTTCTGATAAAAATGATTTGTTCAGAATTTTTTAAATGTAAGACTTCGAAAAACATTGAATCTAGTCGAATGCATTGAAAGGTCTTTTCAAGAAGCTAAAAAAATGAATGCAAATAAATAATTAAAAAATATTAACCGATAATTAGTAAAAGTTCTCTCATATTCGAAATGTATAAAAACTTCTAAATGGCCCGCTTCTCAGATAACAGATGAATCTCAATTTTGTGCTCATGGCGAAGATGATAAAGATGCTTGCAGAGGTTAGTTTGAAGATTAAATCAATTTGGTACATTCCAGAACCATTTTTTACCATTTCTTAAGGTGATAGTGGCGGTCCCTTAATCTGCCTAAACACCAAGAATGAACCAGTTTTATATGGAATTGTCTCTGCTGGTCACTCAAAATGTGGTGATTCTAGATATCCTGGTATATATACAAAAGTTGCAAATGTTCTAGATTTTGTTTNTGCGGTAGTTTTCAAGAGCAAAGATATAGATTATGATAACAAGAAGATTGACGCAAAACCCTCAGAAAACCCACTGAATAACAGTTAGTTATATATAATAGATTTTGATATTATGAAAAATGAATTGATTTCTTAATGATCTTGGTTGGTTTGAGAAATCTTATTTGACGACCAAAATGTAGTCAGCGAAAAATCAATAACAAAACTAATAATAAAATTTTATTGTTTTAGTACCAGACGGCATAAACACGAAAATTTTTAATTCATCAGCGACAACATCAGAAACCAAAACATCACCACCAGCAAAATCTACGATAAAAAACAATGTATCGACCGAAAAATTTATCCGTACTCCCAGACCATTTATCAGACCATCTGATAAAACCTCATCAGCAACTCATAGTGTTACGAATTCTTATAGATTCATCTTATTTTTATATACATTACTTGCTCACTAAAATTGCACTAATCCGATAAGTATTATTAAGATTCTGAATAATATTTATTTTATTAATTAACCAATTTATTATGTGTCCGAAATTACCTCCAATATTTTACCTCTGAAATTATTTTAAACCTGTATTAAATATTTATTTCGCTTTAGTTCTCATTATCCTGAAATAAAACTGATCCATCAATTTTTGATCAATGTATTTGCATTTGAATTAAATTTAAAACGATCAATTACAGAGAGTTGTTGTCGGTTTTTCCGGTCCCTCAAAATTGGCCAAAAACGTAGTTTTGTAGTCGGTTTCACGCTGAATGTAGAAACAAGAAAGATATGAAACCACCAGATATGATTTATTTGAGTCAATAAGCGTCGAGTCAGCGTCAACGTTGATCGCACTCATAGTCACTTCCGCCGGAAATGACGTTTGAAAATTTCTCTTTGGAAAATTAACAATGTAACTGAGCCCGGAGTTTAAAAGGTATGGACTTGATTTATTTTTATAAATGACAGAATTAATTATATCTACAAAACTTAATTCAAAGAATTTACGAAAAAACTTCATAGCGCTTGAAATCTAGAAAAAACGGTTATTTGAGCCTTAAAATCATGGGTTTTCAAAACGTAACTATTTTGAAAAAAAATTGGAAAATTCCTTTTTTTAATTATTATTTCCGTATAGGTTGAACAATTGTCCATAAAACTTGATTCGAAGAATTTTGATTAAACGTCTTGGTTGTACTCCAGAGTGGTCGTAGTCACATATCAAAATTAAATTTTAGTCAAAATACATTTTTAAATTTGTATTTAAAATTAAATTTAAATATCCCCATTGAAGCAGAATTCAATGAAGTTTAAGCAAATATATTTTTGATATTTTTGCGATAAAAATTAAGCTTCAAAAATGAAAATCAAACTGCCAACGAAATTGACTTCTTTCTAGAATAGTACTTTCGGGGGTAGTAGGGACTCTAAAAATACTTTTTATCGAGTTCAAATACAGAATATATAAAGTTTTCAACGTTCTAAGAAAAATAAGCTCCTTACACATTTTTGTTCAGATTTGCGTTGACCACCCCCTTGATGTCTTTAAATAGCAGAATAATTTTAAGGAACGCCCAAAAAGCCTGAACTGATGAAAAATGATCTAAGTTTGAAGAAAAATAAGTTTTCATTTTTGAGAACTTTTCTGCGTATTTTTTTCAGGAAAATATTGAAACCTTATTTTTGACTCGAACAACTAACGATATTACAAAGCGGTCAGCAGATTTTCTTCTGATGAATAATTTAAGTAGATGAGGATAAGGATTATATTGGTATTAAGCATAGATCTAGCAAATGGCTATTCTGAAAAGTTTCGAATTTGTTTAAGGGTTTAGCCCTTTATAGAATTAATTTATGATACATTAATATCGGTTATGACTCAAGTTGACCCAAGGAATCTCATGTGGCAATTATTTTTTCAAAACAATCTAGAACAAAATCTGAATTTTCAAAATTCGAATATTTTTTTGCTTTAACTCGCAGAAAACCGGTATTCCACCATGATATGAACATTTTTTATTGGTGAATTTGACCCACCGAAAACGAATGCATGACATTGAAAATTATCGGAAATATCTAAATCGAATTCTAGAAATTTCAATTATTTTTAAGCCAAAATGTTAAACCTAATTATCGAATTTGACGCTGATTGGTTAAAATTTTGATTAGCTGTAAGACAACTTTTTGGATCAGTGAAAATCAGCTTCAATTGGCTGTACTTTTGTTTCTGATCAGACGAACTTTTTTTCGAACTTTTCATTTCCGGTTTACTTATAGTCATATTTCTAGAATTCTAGGGTGAAATTCAAAAATCCGAGACAACATATTAACGACACTATAATCATCTACCTGAGTCAAAAAAAACGGTCTTATTCTGACATCTGTCTAGGAGAAAGTATCACTTTGAAGACGAAAAATTGTGAAAAATCGGCGTTCAAAAGTGATTTAAGAAAATTCAAGAGCGAATTCAAAAGTGGCTCCAACATATTAGTAACCTCACTCTTTCCCGTACTCAGTGTAAATTTTCAGACGCTTTGTATGTGGGGTCTAAAAGAAGATCGATTTTGAAAAAACGTTTAGTTGCTCTAGAAATGACTCACCACCTGGTGGTGTGATGTAACAAGGTTGACTTTGAGATGTGTAATCGTTAGACGAAGGCTAGATCTACAACAAGTATCCTCAGAATTTTTACAACTGCCCTAGATTTGTTCTGAGGCGTGAATTGAAGGCTAGAGGCGTGATTGAAAGGTACCAAAAAGCGACACCTAGCCCCTTAAAATGGTGTTCAAAGGTATAATGTTACGACTCCCTTTATTACATTACTTAATAATACAATTATATTAAATATCACTGAAGTTGACCCAAGGTTACTCATGGTGGCAATCTGTATTTTCAAAACGATCTATAAAAATTCTAGAATTCTTTAAATATGAATATTTGTGTTCTGACTGAAACATATCGTCGAAGACGATGCATGAAATTTAAATTTTCGAAAATTTTGAAATTTAATTCTCAAATTTTAATATTTTTTACCGAAAATGTTCAACCTTATTATCCAATTTTACACTGATCGGTTCGTAATTTAGATAAGCCGTTGTCAGATTTTGTTTCAATAAAACAAATTTATTTCGAACTTTTCACTTCCGAATCAGTTTAACTCAAATATCTAGAAAATTAAATTCAAGAGAAAAATCCGGACTGAACATGTAGGGTTCTAAAAGGAGATAGATTTAAAAAAAAACAGTCAGGTGTTCTAAGATAGACTCAGCTGCTGAGACTGTCTCAGCACCTGATGGTGTGATTTAACAATTTTGATTATGAGCTATGGAATCGTTAAACGAAGTTTTCTCAGATTTATCATAACGGCCTTGGAATTATTCTCGGGCTTGATTTAAAAGTACGAAAATTGACACTCGCCCCCCTAGAATCATTGAATTTAAAATTTCTATAATATTTTTTCCAAATTGCGTTCCAAACTGAACGACTTGATTTTTTCAATAAATGAATTAATTGAACTAAGCAAATCGCAGTATTGACAATACTGTATTGTTCATAACTTTCTGGATTTCGAGTAGCCATTTTTAGTGCTACTTTTATAGTTAGTTGGCTGATGAAACCATGTGTTTTGATTGGTTCATCCATTTAATATATATGCGATTCCAATACATTAAATTCCTCATTTCACGGCAAAGTTATTCTCATTCATTATTAACCAAATAAGCTAGAAAGAATAAATTAATTGTTTGAACCTTCCATGGCATTTCCGAATTTCTCGATGTCGATTTACCCCAAACCCGAATTATTTTGAAAGTCCGCGAAATATCCTGTTTCAACCCCTATGAATCAAAAACGGTTTTGTATTGTACAATACGTAGTTGTACAATACGTATTGTACAATACAAACCCGTTTTTGATGCAAAGGGGTTGGAACAGGATATACATGTAGTTTCGTCCTTTGGTAGCCAATTCCTAGGCGGTATTTTTATTTTGAAACTAATATCCTCCCAGTTTTTCTTTAAATTATGGTTTCACGCCGAAAAAATATTTTTTAATGCTCTGATGAAAAAAATTGACCTTGAAATGTGAAAAATGATATTTTTTATATTTGGTCTAAAACTTAATTGTAAGAGCTTCAAAATGAATTAAACATATTTGCGTTAAGGGGGTCGGTGCATTTTGACATAT
>SCLH01000431.1:26819-42878 GCA_004367855.1 Oikopleura vanhoeffeni | reverse complement strand
TATCGGTGCACTGCTTATTTATATCATATAAATTATATCCTTGAACACCTTTTGGTTAATCTGAGAGGTGCGGGCGAGGTGCCAATTCTAACACTCCTAAGACACCTACTGGCCACTCATGAGGCCGCTTTTTAGCCTGCACCTCTCAGATTAACCAAAGGTGTTTAAGGATATGGGCAACTAAATTACGAATATTGGCTGAGGTCACCATATTCTATCGCATTAAATTGTGCAATAATTATGGACCTCTCTTTGTTTTTAAGGTTAGGAATTAATTGACAAATCAATTTTGAAATTTCTTCTAACTCATCAAAAATGAATCCATTAATCAACGATTATAAACCTTACAGCTTTAAAAATGTCATATATTGATATATCCTTTTATTACACTTTGCTTAGAACAACGTTGAAAAATCACACGTTCAAAGGAGTAGTGGCTACGCATTCTGAGCAAAGTGTAATAAGGATAAACATCATGTTTACTATCATGTCGGTCCCAGTCCTCAGATGCGCGTTCTCTTTCACCCCAATTTCATTTCCATATAATATATGGGCCATATTGGTCTACAAACTTATTCCGATTTTTATTGATAAAACGTGAACACGCAACAGAGTGACTGGAGATCCCTTTTCATTGACATTTCAATAGTCGTTTATTAGATCATTTTGAAATCAGAATGAACATTTTAGATAATCTTCTGGAAAGTAATTACAAATTAATATCGTTATAATCATATTAAAAATTAATTGATGATCGAGAAAATTAACGTTGTAAAAATTTAATATCGCAATTAAATTCATTACAATTTCATGCCGGTTCGCTTTCAAGCTGATATGATAAGTCTAATAGACTTCTATATAAAATGTAGAATTTTCTTTATTTGAAATTTCTCAATCAAATTAAAAAGTTTTTGTGCGAAAGACAGTAATAGAACTCTGAAATTCAACCCTTAACGAAAACTTTTTGATGCCTATTTTAAGGGAGTGGTCGTCAATATTTAAGTTAAAATCGGGGTTTCAATGGTCAATTGCCGGAGTAGTACAATTGTTTAACCAAATATGACTCTCATTAAATATACTGGATAATAAATCTAAGGTTATACGCTTGTTTGAAACACCATGGTCACGCGTGACCATTGGATTTGTGAGTTCAGAAGTAGTTTGCTATTGTGAGAGTTGAGAACGATTAACTTAGTAAATTGAAAAGATAATTTTAAACTTTCACAATAATATTAACACTTGCTTTCGTGAATGAATAACAATCAATTTCAAAAATTAATAAAATTTTATCTTATTTTAAAATAAATAAGTTGAAATTTATTTCTATATAAATACAAGTACGATTAAAAACACTCAACATTGTCCTATTTCGCAAGAAAAATTCTGAATTACTAAATAAATTATTGGGAAGAAATGTCTAACTTAATTTCTGATAATTTGAAAGTCTGATGTTAAAAAAACTTGAAAAATTCTCCAAATAAGAAAAATATTGTTTTGGATGGTTCCCACATTTTTGAACGAACTTCGTTAAATATTTTAAGACTTAGTTAACCCCCTCACACCCTTTCACTATCTGAAGGCAAAAAAAATTTTGGAGCCAAACGGCGGGGAAATAACATCGTCACAGACTACAATTCAAATATCATAGAGGTTGCAATTTGTTTCCAAAATATTGCTGAAAATTTTATACAATTAGCCGTTCGAAAGTTATTTTTCTACTTTTTATAAGATTTTCGCCAGAATTCCTAAAAAATTAATTGTGTGAAAACAATACATAATATCAGAATTCTGAGGAAGCCAGTTTTTAGGAAGTACTTGAGGATTCTTATAATATAAGTATTTTATCTGCAGTCTCTATACGAAAAATCATTTTTCACATGTGATTTTTATGAAACTCAAAATAATAAAAAAAAATTTTCCAGAGAAGAATTGAACGGCAATTTAACCCAAATAAAGCCGACAAAGACAAATCGACCAAATGAAGAACAAAGGTGGTACTGATTTTGAGTTTTCAGCTGATCAGCAATATTTTTCACATATTACTGCATATATTTTGACGCGCGGCGATATGAATAATTTTTTGTGAGCGATCGAAATATCATATTTCGAATTTGAGACCCGTTATAAATAGCTAAAGTTTCACTTGTAAATTTGTAACTTATATGTCATTGTGAAAATGTTAGTTTTTCAAGAATACAAGGTGAGTGAACCATCTTTTCTCTCGCATTATCTAGTTCACCAACTTCGAAATTTAAAATTGGTTACGTGTTATTCACTTTATTCTATCCTTGAGTCTTAATCAGTGACAATAAGTAAATTGATACCTTTTCCATTTTTCCCGTGATAAAGGCTTCAAAGAAGTGCCTTTAGATAGGCTTTTGGGTGTTAGGCGAAATTCTCGTTTCTGGGTGTAAGATTACATTGACTTTGTACTGTTCACCCTACGTATGAAAGTTCTTAGTGTATCAAAATAAGTACTGCAATTGTACATAAAAAATTTTAATTTGAATTTAAGTGCAGAAATCATGTGTGGGAATTTTATTTGGACACTCACTGACCCTCACATTTTCTCAAAATATCTTCAGTAGATAAGGATTCAGGTAAATTTTTGACGAAGCATTTAACTACAATACCATAAAATCTCTCTATTTTGAAGATTAAGGAATTTTGTGTACATAAACAACCTGTATTTTCTAATACGATAATTCTCATCCAGAAAGCATTATAATTCATGAATTATTTTCCCGGAAGTGAACCGGTACATGTTTAATTATTAATAAATTTTTACAAGTAACTGACATTTACAAGACACACAAATTGTTCCGTTTACTCCGAAGTGATTTAATCTGACTTATCAAACAGCTGGATTTTATAAGTTCATCACTTTCACAGTATTTATCTGAGAAATTGTCGAAAAAGGTCACACGAAATCGTAGAAAATATTATGCTTCACATTGAAATTTATATGTATTTGCTAAGAACTTGCACTCGATTATTTTGTTTCCAAATATCTGTTGACCCTTATTAGACAATGTCCCAAATAACAGTATGAGTTCTCCTCTATTGCGGTTTTATTCCACGAAAATGAACCAATCAGATACAGGTATTTTGAATATTGACCAATCATCGAGTATTTCTGCGGAACAAAAAACGCAGTAATCAGAAACTCAGGCTGTACAGTCTGTTACATTTGCTTCTATTTTTCCCAATTTGGATAATGCTCTCCACCAAATGAGAACGATCAATTTTCGCAATTACCTACAGTCTCTACGTTAATAATAAAACAATGAAAAATTCAGATTCTCCAATTGAAAACAGAAGCAAAAATTATATCAATTACCAAAAGCGCGCTTTCACAGCGCCCCGCTAACAGCTTTGGTGAAATCGGGTCTATGATTGGCTGTTGACCGTTGTCGCGGTACTGATTAAAAAAACTAGTCCTGGCAGGCCAAATATCCAAATTAAAAAATACAGCGCCACTTTCGGTTAAGCACGACAATAAAACTGTATTCGTTTGTAAACATTACGCAAGATTTAAGAAATACGCATACCATCCGCGAACCCTTTTACGTCTTTATTTTTCAAAATGACGTAGTTAAATAATGAAAAACGATTCCGCGCTATTTGTGGGTTTTACATTTTTTTAACAGATGTTCAATTTTTGGTTTAAAATTTTCTCATTCCTGTTCAATATTCGACAAATACATTTAATTCATATGACTGATATAAATCAACCGTATGCTTGAGCCACAATTGTGGCTCGTGTTAACAACAGCTTAAAGTATCTGCATCATTAATTTCGACAGAAGTAGCTTTTGTTAAGTTTAAAAATGCTCCTTAACAACGAGTTCATCCTTAAATGAGTTTCACGAAGAACCGATCCGATCCAACTTTTTTCGTCATTTAAAACAATCAACGGACTGAATGTCTCAGTCGATACTTTGTCTCTTGCATATTGAATATCTCTTTATTGCCTCCTCCAATGATTTGTCCTCGAAACAACCGGGTGAGAAACGACGCGTCATTGGAAAACAAGTTATCTGATTTGATTTTAAATAGCTCAAACTGAGCACAATTATCTATTTATATAAAATTAGGAAATTGTTCTTAATAGACCAATGTTTTTTATTTGTTTTCTAAACGATTACCGTAAATTGCTTTTAATTTTACTTTTTGTTAAATAAATTAGAACGACGCTGAGAAGAAATGAGAAACGGATCGATTCGCATTATTTTTTTCATTATTACTAGTATGGTGCAGTTAGCTTCTACGACCTATCGGCTAGTCGTTTTTAAAACCGCGTTGTTTCTTACCCCCTCGTGTTTTTGAGGAATAAATCTTTGGGAGAGGGCAGAAAATGCATAATGCATGAATATTATGCATGAATTTTCACTAAGAACATCACAATGATTATCAAAATATTCAAGAGACTGTATCAGTAAAAGTTTTTATCAACAGACTTATATCCGGATCTATCTCAGCGCTGACGCACACAATTTAACATTATTAGAAATATCTTGTTGATTCCTAGATCTCAGATGAGTACGTTCGGCCAGTAGAATGTGAAAAGACTGACCATTTCCTTAATAATAGTCTGAAATTTTTGCATTCGGATCTCTCTAGATGTGTGAGATTCCCACCATGTCTTTTATGTATAAAAAATGTATAATACCTTCAATTTGAGGTGTCTAAACTAAGGTATAATTTGTTATTTTATTTTAATTAGTTAGTAACCGTAAATAACGTCTTGACGACCGTTAAAATGTATTATTGTTTTTAACGATATCCTACCTCAAAATTTTGAAAAAATCGGAATAACCCGGAATTTGACACATCCGTGTGCACCGAAGATTTTTTTGAGAGGGGAATGAAATATATTTCAAACGGTGTCAGGCGGCTTACAATTTGGCAATTTCGGGAATATTATTTATTTATTTTCATTATAGGCTTCATGGATTCTCCAAAAACCGTAATTTTATTCAAAAATTACGAATTTAGAGTATGAATAAAAGCCAAGAAAAAAACGAGGACGTTTTTAAATACTAAAATAGTGCATACTAATATTTCGTGCCGTTGAAAATTGAGGAATTTTTAAAATATTCCAAGTATTGCACCAAAAATCTAAAAATGTAAAGTGAATTTTCAAAGCATCTATGAAAGAATATGTTGTTCACCTACTCGAAAGCAAAATTACCATTTTGTAGACTTTCTCCGTTGATTCGAAACAAAAATTATTTGCAAAAAATAAAGAATAAATACAAAATTTTCGAAATTTTCCGAAATTTGATCAAACTCGAAAAGTAAATTCGTATAAAAATTTGCAACAAAGCAATAATACGAAACTTCAAAAATTAATAAATTTCCTAGATTATGTAACAAAAACTTTGGTGTATTATTCTGAACGCGGAATCCATCTCAAGCTTTACATATCCTATACCAGTGTTTGAATCCACTTATATTTCTGATATATTATATTATAGGCAAGGGTTTGATAATGAGCCGCTTAAATTTTATTGGTGTGTAATCACTCAACAACCACTAAGACAATCACTAGACAACATCCCGTGGAGTTCGAACACGCGCGTGAGAGATAGTAAGCGTTTTTGACATGGAGTTGCTCCGAAACAAATATGGGAACTATATATGATATATTAACAAGAAGTATATATACAGTAAAAGTTTTTAATCAAGCGTGATAATCGGATTCGTCAAAATAGACCGAGGCCCATTAAATTCAAATCATTTTTGACTCTACGTATTTTTTCGCAATAATTTTCTTGATTCCAGTATTAAGCAATTTCTGTATTTATTTAAATAATTTTATTCTTCAGTACAATTATTATACAATTTACAAATAATTTAATTTTGCTACTTTGATCCTTGGCATGAACTTTATTTCATCTCTCATAAGAATTTTCCAGGTGACCGGCGGAAATGCCTCTCACCCATCTGCATGACGTAATCACTTTGCACAAATCATCATTGCACATTACACCCCAGGAGCGACAGATTTTATAATCTTCTTTGGATATTTTTTAGTTTACTTTCTTGACTGCTGCACATATTGCACATAATGACCATATTTGATAAACCGGTTTCAGAAGTCAATTCCTACTGGATCTGTTCGCCATCTATGGAATTCAGCATAGCTGTGTCATTGCTATCTAAATAGTCCCAGATATTCGATAATCTTTGGTTGATGCAAAATTTCCTTGAATTAACATTTTAAATGCAATCGAAAAACTACAATAAAATGCTTAAACTATTGGGTATTTTTTAATGAGACGACTTAAATGTCATTGTTTTGCCTTAAAGAAAATTGTTATTGACTCATTTTTGACGTCTTTTACGATAAATGACTGAAATAATTTTGAAAATTGATAAATATTGTTTAATTTATTTTGATTTTGCATATCTCTTTTTTCTCAAATTTTATCATAAAAATTATGATTATCAACATGTATATAATCAATTAGAAATTTTTTTCAAGAATGTAAAATGTAATTGTCATGCCAGCGTAAAATACCACAAAACGTAATATTTAGTCGATAATTATAGGTTGAAATTATTTTTTAACTCTTGGTTTTAATTAAAATGATAAATATTAATGATTATTAAATTTAAAAATAATAGTATGGTAAATTTATTTAAATTTATTTCAATATTTAAATTACTTAGAATTTATTTAAATATTAATTTATTTAAATTTATTCAACATTTATTTAAAATTATTTAAATTTATTTAAGAAGTTTATTAAATTTATTAAAAATTTATTTAAAATTTTTAAAAATTTATTAAAAATTTATTTAAATATGAATAATTTATTTAAAATTATAATTATTTAAATTTAAAATTTATTAGAAATTTATTTAATTTATTTAATTTTAAAATTATTTAAAATTATTTAAATTTATATAAATTTATTTAAATTTTATAAATGTATTTAAATTTATATTAATCTATTTAAATTAGTTATAGTAATTAATAATCTTTATACTAATTCAACCCGGTGGCGACAGACCTTTATAAAGGTATTACAATTTTAAAATCATTAAAATATGCAAAAAAACTTTGCTAGAATTGTCTTCTTTGAATTCAGTAATGAAGCATTTCGGAAGGATGTCAAAAAAAATTTAGTTTCTTTTGAAAATTTTGTTTCAAATTTTACGGAGGGTTTATTTTTTGAGATTTTTTCCAAATCTTTTACCTTCTAAAAAATTAAACCGATCTAGCTTGCGTCATTAAATTTGGAATACAGCCACTTTTTAGAAAAGTGTTTTGTCCTTGTGTCACCACAATAAAGATTATTGTGTATAACGTCAAAGATATTTTTTCAGAAGTATATTTAAAATTTTCAATTTGAAGATTCACAAATTATTATTAATATATTAAAATTAAGTCGAGCAATAAATATTTCCACAGTAGTCACTTGATTGTAATGACAATGATATATCAAGAAGTTCCATTCTCGAACTAAGATTACAAATAAATTATAGAAAATATTTGAAGGCTGTTCATATTTAACTTCATAAACCTGACCTCAACAAACAGGTGATCATGAAAAAACAACCCTGATTTGTTTGTCAGAATAAGAATATCACAGTAGAAACGGGCAACCATCTGAAGCCGATTTTCTGCCAATTATTTTATGTGTCACTTTTCGACCCTATTATTTTTGTTCTCTTTCATATCCTGAAGAGAATAAAATTCGAAACATGTTTACAAACAATACTATTTTTAATAGCAAATGAATAATTAATATCAGAAGTCACTTATCGCTGTTTATAGGGGAAAATAACAATTTTATGAAAAATTTTTTTTGTTTTTGTGATTTTTTCAATCCATTTAAACCTATTTTTAAAATTTTTGACTGATTATATCCCCTTATTCCACATTTTTCTTGTTTAATATCCCGCCTGATAGGAAACGAGGGTTTTTAAGTATTTAGTAGGGCCGGATATTAAACAAAAGTGTGAATAAGGATATAAATCAAATCAGAAAAACTGATAATACGTCAGATCCTTGCTGCATCAGATTACCAATAAAAATAATTTGTGAACCATGAGTAGCTTGTATACGTGTTTGCTGCTACCTTGTCTTATCAGGTAGTTTCTTCAACTTAAATCAAATTCTAGAATATAATGTCGGATGCAAAAACATATCGTTTGAACTTGCTGATGCAAAAAATGAACTCTTCTACCTTGAGCTTTCTATAATACGCGCTTGAAAAAAGCCTTTGTAAAGGACTTCGGTGCCTTGCGGAACTTTTTTTCTGTTCAGAACGGGTTAGCAAAATAAATTAATCTTATATACCATTAAATATTTTGCATTTATCATTGAATTTAAAATGATTTTGTTAAAATAATTCGATTCGTGTTATTATCGGTAAGATAGTAGTCGGGCCTATATAGTTTTTGGCTATATCACTAGCCGTCCGCTTCCAAGTTAGAAATAGAGAATTGATATAAGAATATTTATGAGAGAAACTCTTGGAAAAGGTATTCTAATAATAGGGTTTTTTAGCCCCAATTTCTATGATAAACGCGGACGCCTATATAGTCACAGAAAATTTGAAAGTTTTTTGAACATTTTAAACTTTCAGGCATTCTTTTTTGTACCATAATTAACAACTTAATTATCTTCATATGATATTCGCCAACTTTGAGTATTTTCTGATATGAGATAGAAATAATCATTTTTAATAATAATTTTAAGACAGATCCTTATCCACTTTTGGTTGAATGCGAGGCCTACTATTCTTTTAACCGTGTTGATTTTAACGTTGTGCCTAACAGCTATTAACGACAATACGTAAAGGAAGTTACGTATGATATTTCTGAAGCGTTCCCGCTACTTTCGTCCAAAAATGATATATAATACTCTAGAAAAAGTGATAATAATTAATATAGCCGAAATAAACTCTATAGCCGAATATATTTACGTATTTATGCTGCTTATTGGAGCAAGTGACAATTATTTGACTTTATGCAAACGCGTACGAGCGTATATAAAAACTCTTATTTTGAACTAGCCGACTTTGTGTAAAAAAGTGAATTCCTGTGACGTTTCTAGACATAATTGAGTGAATGTGTATTGGAACGCGGTCATGACGGGTACTTCAATAAGTTTGCTTCAACTGTCGGTCACTTTGGAAATGAAAATTTGAATCTTTTCATGAAAATATCATGATTATAGTTTTATTTGTCGATTCTGCACTTACGACATGAATATATATGAAACTTTTTGGGCCCGTACTGCAGCGACTGGCGCATGGATAAGCATAGATAACAGGAAGGCTCCCGGTATTCCGAATACGCGTGCAAAATTTTCAGAAATTAATCGTGCAGTGAATAGATTTATCGAAGTTCAATGATTATTGGCTATGTAAATGATAATATTTTAATCTTTGGGTTTGCATTTCAGTTGAAAAGGGGATGCAGCACCTATAAAATGTTCGTTAAAAATTGTTCAAAATAGAATACTTCTCTTTTTTTAATTTTGAGTCGTAATTGAAATGCGCATCTTTTTTAGCCAATCAAAATCATTGGATGGTACTGGTTATTTCGGATAAGATGTTCAGTATCCAGTTGTTGCAAAACGATACGAAAAGATCCAGTTTTAATTCTGACCCCTAAGACGAAAAGATACAATTCGTCTTATACTTATATACCCTTCTGAATACGATTTTTTTATTTTGATTTTTGGTAGATATGTATACATCGTCAGATTTTAATTTTAAAAAGCTGGATTCAAGTTCAAATAAACGAAGAACTACGAAATTGTTTGATATGATTTTCACTCAGTATTTAAGGTTTCGTCGGATGAAATTCAAAATTATAATTAAAATATGTTTGGCGCATTGCACAAAGTTATTCTATATTTGGCAAAAAAATTTTGCTGATATATTAAGTCTCTATTGTTTAGTCTGGAACCAGGGTCCGGCAATAACTGAATACGGATCGAGAAGATGGGAATGTATTAGTTTTTTTCGAAATAACGTATACGATCAATAAGACTTAAATTAAACTCCTCACGTACGATCATGGATCCAATTAGTTTTTATATCACCCTCCTCGAGATTTTTCTTCATGCCCGATTCATGATCGGAACTACAAAAATAATTACACATTCATAATGAAAATTTTCGAAAATGTGTTGAATGGGTAAATTGAGGCGTCCGCCATCAAGTTAAAGCAATTGATTATGAACATCTAACTTATGTCGACTGTAGTCGTTTAAAAAATTTAAAAATCAACTTTGAAATTTATTTTCGAAAATTTTTATATTAAATCTTTTAAGCAATGTTGGAATAATATTTCAGGGGGTTGTCGTTAAATAATTTTATATAAAAGATATTAAAGATGAATATTCCTTGAATAATCTGATTCTGAAATGACAGAATAATGAATTTCGATATTTTTGTTGCTTATATGCTTTTTATACTCTCTATCATTTTTGCTTAGATGCGTAGCCATACCTTTAACGTGTGTTGTTTAACGTTGTGGCACGCAATTAAGCAAAAATTGATATAACGATATTAATTGAAATGCAAGTATAAAAAAGAATAAGAACATTCGTAGTGTATGTGATTCTTAAAAATAATGAGAACCATTTCCTAATACATACTTGTTAATTTTTCCTTCTCCAACATTATATTCATGGAATCCTTGTATTCTGTGTCCGAAACACTCTCCAAATCGTCAAGTTTTAAACATTTGATCAATTATTGACCAATCGCATCTAAGCTTTGCCCGTTTTTCATCACAATTTGAACCATCAACTGTATGTTTTCATTAGACTTTCTCTCATGCTCATAATTGCTTTTTATTTCATCAATTTGCGGGTTACACATTTACAAATTTTTTCAGCAGTGCGTCGAGGAGCCAGAACGTCTTGTATTAGTATACATATTCTTGTAGGCAGTTTGCAATAGTTCAAATTGGAATTTATCGCGGAAACAAAGCTGGCACTGGCGGCTAGTGTTTTGTAAAAAAATTGTGGCTTTAAAATGTTATTCTTTGCCAATAAACTTTCCGGAAAATATCTCTTTATAGATTATCTGATTTTTATAATAATTTTGACACAGCCATCCTTTTTAGTCTCATTATTTTGTATTGATGCCAATATAGAAAATCACATAGAAATTTAATCTGGCGAATTTCTTGCGTATTTATTGCGAAAAATTTTATTGTGTAGAAACTCGAAAACAATGAAATAACTTACATCTTTGTGAGATTTCGTAATTTTTCATCTGATAATAAATTCGACTAAAAAATGAGTGAGGTAAAATCAGATAAATCGGAAAAGAGATATAAAGTTGTTACATGTCGGATAAGTAATATCAAAAGCTTCAAATGATACTTTTATTTGAAGAAATAGTTCAGCGGTTGCATTTATTAAACTCGCACTAGCAGAGCCCAAATGGCTCAAGATCAGATGAAACATAAGAGCCTGTATTTACTAGTCAGATAATTATTATATTCTGAGACGGCCGGAGCACACAATGCGAAAGTTCACATTGATTATATGTTTTCGATGACAGTACAAACCCCTGATAAATTTCACGGCGAGTGTCAAACTTATCGCTTCTTTCAACAATTTCAGCCTTCGATTTGCTTAAACATTTGTCAATTATGAATCAAATGAGACGAAGAGTGTTATTTTTATACAAAAAATACCACTTTGTTTATATATTGTACTATGGGTTGTTATACTCATAAAGTTAGCACATGAAATATTTAAGTAGTTCGGAGCCGGCTCAGTTTGTGCTGTTTTTATAACGAGCTCCACAGATTAACTAAGGCTAGTCCTATTTGAAAATACCGATATCTTGTTTCCAACTTCTTTGAAATAAGAAACAGTTTCGAATTGTCACAAATAATTGTAAACGTATATTGTAAAAAAAATCGTTTCTGAGTCAAAAGGTCAAGTATATGGTCATTGATTAAAATCTATAACTGGCGTTAATTATTCTGCTGAATTATACATCATAAGTAATGTTTTATCCATGCAACTTTTGTAACTAAGAAATCTTTAAACTATTGCATTAAAGAAAATTTTGAGTTCGAATTTTACTTTTCAAATTGACAAGATGATCAAAATTTGAAAGAAGTTTCAAAAAAAGTTATTTGATCAATTTATTCTTAAAGTTTTTTTTCAATCAACGATAACACTTTTTCAAAATGGACTCTTAACTTTGCGTAGTGACACATATTCTGTAAATGCTATGTGAAATATATTGAATGGTTTTGTATTTTGTCAAAAAATAATTGGAATTTTTATAATTTTTTCTCATTTCTTCAAAAATGTTACAACTTATTATTCTGGAGATCACGGCATAAATATATCTCAGATGCACGTTTTACTTTATTCGTAATTTTTGCAAGAAACTTTGGATGAAGCGTCGAAGCCCCTTATTATCAAAATATAAAAAAATATGTTTAACTTCAAATCCAATTTTTTAAGGGACATCCTGATCATTTACGAAATCCCTTAAATATGTCAATAAGGTTTTTCAAATTTTAATCATTTTCTTCGAAAACAAAAGATCGATTTGAATTTTGTACAGGTCAGAATTGATTCGCTGATTTAAAAATTATTATTTAACCCTTGACGTTCGAAAAAAATTGAGTGGAAGCACAAACTAATTTGCGTAACTTGGTGCTTATAGTTGATACAAAAATGGATTTGTTCTATTTTAGATTTTATACTACAGATGAAATAGTACCCAAGAAAGTCAAATAATGCTAGAAAATTAATCAGATACATAAATAACTTTCAGGGTACGTTAATAAGCAACGAAAAGTAATCGTTTTAGCGTTTTCGCAAAGTCTGGAATTTTTCCATTTCTCTATTTTTTAGATCATTATTATTTGACAGTATTCCAAATACATCCTTACAAATTGATCTCCTTAGAAAATTCTTGCAGTTTGACAGATTAGCGAGGATCTTAGAGAATAGTATCCAAAGGTTTTTCTGAGAATGTCCATAAAAGTCAAATAAATACTTTGAAGATTAGTCCAAAATATATTTAAGTTAGATTTCGAACTTCTCTGCGAGAAATTCTATTTTTCTAATTTTATTTTTAGAGCGCTAATTCTCCACATGAGCTTTGAACGTCCAAAGTTTAGCAAATTAGAGAATGAATGACATGCACCGAGTATACCATATGACAAATGAAAATAAAAAGACATTTGATCAACTTATTTTTGTCAATATTTTCAGAAAAAAAATATTTTAAAACTAATCTGGAAAATTTCATGTCTGAGTTTTTAAATGCGACCAGTACTCCCTTAAGTTTCAATTTTTATCGTTGCACTGCTTATTTATATCATATAAAATTATATCCCTTGAACACCTTTTGGTTAATCTGAGAGGTGCGGGCTGAGGGTGCCAATTCTAACACTCCTAAGACCCCTCCTAGCCACTCCTGAGGCCGCTCTTTAGCCCGCACCTCTCAGATTAACCAAAAGGTGTTTAAGGGATATGGGCAACTAAATAACGAATATTGGCTGAGTGGTCACCATAATTCTATCGCATTAAATTGTGCAATAATTATGGACATCTCTTTAGTTTTTAAGGTTAGGAAATTAATTGACAAATCAATTTTTCAAATTTCTTTTAACTCATCAAAAATGATCCATTAATCGAACGATTATAAACCTAACAGGCTTTAAAAATGTCATATATGATATATCCTTTTATTACACTTTGCTTAGAACAACGTTGAAATCACACGTTCAAAGGAGTAGTGGCTACGCATTCTGAGCAAAGTGTAATAAAGGAATATAACATCATGGTTTACTATCATGCTGGTCTCCAGTCCCTCAGATGCGCGTTCTTTTTTTACCCCAATTTTCAATTCCCATATCCCTTTAAATCTTTCAAATCACCCAAAAGGTGTTAAAGGGATATAATATATGGGCCATATTGGTCTACAAACTTATTTCCGATGTTTTTATTGATAAAACGTGAACACGCAACAGAGTGACTGGAGATCCCCTTTTTCATTTGACATTTCAATAGTCGATTTATTAGATCATTTTGAAATCAGAATGAACATTTTGAGATAATCTTCTCGGAAGTAATTACAAATTAATATCGTTATAAACGTCATATTAAAACAATTAATTGATGATCGAGAAAATTAACGTTGTAAAAATTTAATATCGCAATTAATATTCATTACAATATTCATGCCGGTTCGCTTTCAAGCTGATATGATAAAGTCTAATAGACTTACTATATAAAATGTAGAATTTTCTTTATTTGAAATTTCTCAAATCAAATTAAAAAGTTTTTTGTCGAAAGACAGTAATAGAACTCTGAAATTTCAACCCTTAACGAAAACTTTTTGATGCCTATTTTAAGGGAGTGGTCGTCAATATTTAAGTAAAAATCGGGGTTTTCAATGGTCAATTGCCGGAGCAGTACAAATTGTTTAACCAAATATGACTCTCATTGAATATACTGGATAATAAATCTAAGGTTATACGCTTGTTTGAAACACCATGGTCACGCGTGACCATTGGATTTGTGAGTTCAGAAGTAGTTTGATATTGTGAGAGTTGAGAACGATTAACTTCGTAAATTGAAAAGATAATTTTAAACTTTCACAATAAATATTAAACATTGCTTTCGTGAATGAATAAACAATCAATTTCAAAAATTAATAAAATTTTTACTTATTTTTAAAATAAATAAGTTGAAATTTATTTCTTATATAAATACAAGTACGATTAAAAACACTCAACAATTGTCCTATTTCGCAAGAAAAATTTCTGAATTACTAAATAAATTATTGGGAAGAAATGTCTAACTTAATTTCTGATAATTTGAAAGTCTGATGTTAAAAAAACTTGAAAAATTCTCAAAATTAAGAAAAAATATGTTTTTGGATGTTTCCCACATTTTTGAACGAACTTCGTTAAATATTTTAAGACCTTAGTTAACCCCCTCACACCCTTTGACTATCTGAAGGCAAAAAAAATTTTGGGAGCCAAAACGGCGGAGAAATAACATCGTCACAGACCTACAATTCAAATATGTTCATAAGAGGTTGCAATTTTTTCCAAAATATTGCTGAAAATTTTATACAATTAGCCGTTCGAAAGTTATTTTTTCCTACTTTTTATTAAGATTTTCGCCAAATTCCTAAAAAATTAATTGTGTGAAAACAATACATAATATCAGAATTCTGAGGAAGCCAGTTTTTAGGAAGTACTTGAGGATTCTTATAATATAAGTTTATTTTATCTGCAGTCTCTATACGAAAAATCATTTTTCACATGTGATTTTTATGAAACTCAAAATAATGAAAAAAAATTTTCCAGAAGAATGAATTGAACGGCAATTTAACCCAAATAAAGCCGACAAAGACAAATCGACCAAATGAAGAACAAAGGGTGTACTGATTTTGAGTTTTCAGCTGATCAGCAATATTTTTCACATATTACTGCATATATTTTGACGCGCGGCGATATGAATAATTTTTTTGTGAGCGATCGAAATATCATATTTTCGAATTTGAGACCCGTTATAAATAGCTAAAGTTTCACTTGTAAACTTGTAACTTATATGTCATTGTGAAAAATGTATAGTTTTTCAAGAAATACAAGGTGAGTGAACCTATCTTTTCTCTCGCAGTTATCTAGTTCACCAACTTCGAAATTTAGAAATGTTACGTGTTATTCACTTTATTCTATCCTTGATCTTAATCAGTGACAAATAAGTAAATTGATACCTTTTCCAGTTTTCCCGTGATAAGGGCTCAAAGAAGTGCCTTTAGATAGGCTTTTGGGTTAGGCGAAGTTCTCGTTTCTGGGTGTGAGGAGGTTACATTGACTTTGTACTGTTTCACCCCTATGTATGAAAGTTCTTAGTGTATCAAAATAAGTTCTGCAATTGTACATAATAAAAATTTGAATTTGAATTTAAGTGCAGAAATCATGTGTGGGAATTCTATTTGAACACCTCCGGCTGACCCTCACATTTTCTCAAAATAACTTCAGTAGATAAGGATTCAGGTTAATTTTTTGACGAAGCATTTTAACTACAAG
>SCLH01000431.1:14265-26809 GCA_004367855.1 Oikopleura vanhoeffeni | reverse complement strand
ACATAAACAACCTGTATTTTCTAATACGATAAATTCTCATCCAGAAAGCATTATAATTCATGAATTATTTTTCCCGGAAGTGAACCGGTACATGTTTAATTATTAATAGATTTTTACAAGTAACTGACATTTACAAGAACAACAAATTGGTTCCGTTTACTCCGAAGCTGATTTAAATCTGACTTATCAAATCAGCTGGATTTTATAAGTTCATCACTTTCACAGTATTTATCTGAGAAATTGTCGAAAAAGGTCACACGGAAATCGTAGAAAATATTATGCTTCACATTGAAATTTAATGATTATTTGCTAAAGAACTTGCACTCGATTATTTTGTTTCCAAATATCTGTTGACCCTTATTAGACAAATGTCCCAAAATACAGTATGAGTTTTCTCCTCTATTGCGGTTTTATTCCACGAAAATGAACCAATCAGATACAGGTATTTTGAATATTGACCAATCATCGAGTATTTCTGCGGAACAAAAAACGCAGTAAATCAGAAAACTCAGGCTGTACAGTCTGTTACATTTTTGCTTCTATTTTTCCCAATTTGGATAACATGCTATCCACCAATGAGAACGATCAATTTTCGCAAATACCTACGTCTTCTTCAAATTGAACTAATCAAAACAATTGAAATCAGATTTCTCCAATTTGGGAAAACAGAAGCAAAAATGTTATATCCAATTACCAAAAGCGCGCTTCACAGCGCCCCGCTAACAGCTTTGGTTGAATTCGGGTCTATGATTGGCTGTGTGACCGTTGTCGCGGTTACTGATTATAAAAAACTAGTCCTGAGCAGGCCAAATATCCAAAATTAAAAAGTATACAGCGCCACTTTCGGTTAAGCACCGACCAATAAAACTGTATTCGTTTGTAAACAGTTACGCAAAGATTTAAGAAATACGCATAGCATCCGGAGACCCTTTTACGGTCTTTATTTTTTCAAATGACGTGATTTGAAATAATGAAAAACGATTCCGACGCTATTTTGTGGGTTTTATCTTTCTTTTTAACAGATGTTCAATTTTTGGTTTAAAATTTTCCTCATTCCTGTTCAATATTCGACAAATACATTTATATTTATATGACTGATATAATATCATACCGTATGCTTGAGCCACATTTGTGGCTCTGTGCTAACAACGCTTAAAGTATCTGCATCATTAATTTCGACAGAAGTAGCTTTTGTTAAGTTAAAAATGTCCTTAACAACGAGTTCATGTCCTTAAAATGAGTTTTCACGAAGAACCGATCCGATCCAACTTTTTCGTCATTTTAAAACAATCAACGGACGTGAATGTCTCAGTCGATACTTTTGTCTCTTGCATATCTTGAATATCTCTTTATTGCCCTCTCCAGGGGTCGGCAGATCTGAAATTTTTTTTGGATCGGATCGGGATCGGATCGGTCGCCTTATGAAAAAATTGGATCGGATCGGAAACCGATCCGATCCACCGATCCGATCCCGATCCGATCCACCGATCCGATTCCGATCCGATCCAATTGTGCCGACCCCTGGCCCTCTCCCAATGATTTGGTCCCTCGAAAACACGGGGGTGAGAAAACGAAGCCTCATTTGAAAACAAGTCATCTGATTTTGATTTCAAATAGCTCAAACTGAGCACAATTATCTAATTAATATAAAAATTAAAAATTGTTCTTAATAGGACCAATGTTTTTATTTTTTTTCTAAGATCAACGAAATTGTTTAATTATTACTTTTTGTTAAAAAATAGAAACGAAGGTCTGAGGAAAAATAGAAACAACGGTCTGATTCGGATCAATTATTATTTTTCATTATTAACTAGATATTGGTGCACAGTTTGAGCTTTCTTAGAACCTAATCGGCTGAGTCGTTTTTGAAAACCGCGTTGTTTTCTCACACCCTCGTGTTTTTGAGGGAATAAATCTTTGGGAGAGGGCAGAATATGCATAATGCATGAATATATGCATGAATTTCCACTAAGAACATCAAATTGATTATCAAAATATCAAGGAGAATGTATCCAGTAAAAGTTTTTTATCAAGAGACTATATCCGGATCTATTCGCTAGCGCTGACAGCACACACTTTAACATGTTTATTAAAATACGTCTTTGTTGATTGCCTAGATCTCAGATGGTACGTCGGCCAGAGTGGAATATGAAAAGAGTGACCATGTTCTAATAATGCTGAATTTTTTGCAGATTCCGGATGCTCTCTAGAATGTGTAAGATTTCCACCATGTCGTTTAACTATAAAGCATGTATAATACCTTCAATTTGAAGATGTCTAAACTAAGGTGAAATTTGTTATTTTATTTTAATTAGTTAGTAACCGTAAACAACGGTCTTGACCACCGTTAAAAATGTATTTGATTGGTTTTTATACGATTCCTACGTCAAAATTTTGAAAAAAATCGGAATAACCCGGAATTTGAGCACATCCGATGTGCACATCGAAAGATTTTTTTTGTGAGGGGAATGAAATATATTTCAAACGGTGGTCAGGCGGCTTACCAATTTGGCAAGTTTCGGTGAAATATTTATTTAATTCTTCATTTGATAGGGCTTCGATGGATTTCTCCAAAACCGTAATTTTATTCAAAAAATTACGATTTAGAGTATGAATAAAAGCAAAGAAACAAAACGAGGACGTTTTTGAAAATGATAAAAGGTGGCATACTTAATTATTTCTGCCGGTTGGAAATTGAGGAAAATTTTTAAAATATTTCCAAGTATTTTGCACCAAAAATCTAAAAAAATGTCAAATGAATTTTCAAAGAGCATATGAAGAATATGTGGTCACCTACTCGAAAAGCAAAAGTTACCATTTTGTAGACTTTTTCTCGTTGATTCGAAACAAATTATTTTGAAAAAAAATAAAGAATAAATAAGAAAATTTTTCGAAATTTTTTGAAATTTGACAAACTCGAAAAGTAAAATTCGTACTCAAAATTTGGTAACAACAAGAATACGAACTTCAAAATTTTTCTAGATGGTGAACCAAACTTTTGGTGGTTATATTTCGGACGGAACTCCATCTCAAAAACGCTTACTATCTCTATTAGCAGGCTTCCAAAAGGATAGGGATAGAAGGGATAACCGAGGGGATAGAGGGGGATAGGGATAGGGATGGATAGGGATCGAAAATTCAGAGCCATAGAGGTAGGATGGAAAGTCCATCCCCTTTATCCGTTTTGATCCCCATTCCCCTTTTCCCGTTTCTATCCTTTTCACGTCCCGTATCCCGTTCTTCCCTATCCCCCTTTTTATCACTTTTCTATCCCTATCCCCTTTTTGCATAATCCATAATATAAACACTCTTCAGAGTTTTACTGTATATTTAGGTAAAATTTAGTCCAAAAAATTTGGCGGTATTTTTGTATGCATCATCTTCCGGTTTAACGGAACTCGGAGTAAAAATGTTTAATTTTCTATATCAATACATAGGGGGTATTATTGAGGTGCAGTAAGTCAAAAATTTGCGTTTTCGTATGAATGATATGCTTCGGTTTAACGGAGTTCGAGTAAAAAGTGTGTTTATTTATTATAGCATACAATAGGGTTGTTTAACTGAAATGTTTCAAAAAAAAATTGGCGGTATTTTCGTACTCATGAATCGGTTATATAGTGAATTTAGTCAATATTGAATTGTAATAGTACCACATTTTCTACTACTGTGGTTCTTTCCAAGCGGAACACTTTTGCAAAAGCGGGCAAATCCGAAAATACCGCAATTTTTATTGAGATTGTTTTACTCTCAAATTCCCCAAGTAATTATATAAATAATTAACAACAATTTTAACCTAACTTCCGGTTAAACGGAGATAAGAATGAAGTCATCCAGAAAATACACGCAAATACAACAACATATTCTACCTTCAAGAATATACCCCAAGGTAAAATCCGTCATGTCATGCTAAATTTTTCGTATTTCACAAAAACGGGATAAAAGATACGGCCTATCCCCGCGACCCGGGTAAAAGGGGTAATCTATCCCTTCATCCCTATCGCGTTTTTATCCTTTTGGGATAACGGATAGGTAGGATGGAAAAATCGCGGGATGCAATCCCTTTTGGAAGCCTGCTCTATAGGCGCGTGTTCGAATCCCACTTATATTGCTGAGTGGGATCATATTGAATATGATTAGGCAAGGTCTTGATAATGGAACCGCTTAATTTTTATTGGTGTGTATCACCAAGCAACCACTAAGACAATCACTAGACAACATCGTGGATTCGACACGCGCTGTAGAGATAGTAAGCGTTTTTGACTGGAGTTTCGTTCCAAAAGAATAGTGGGAAGTATATCAGGGAATATTGAAAGAATATATATACCCGATAAATTTTTCAATCAAGCGCTGATATCGATTCGTCAATAGCACGAGGCCATTAAATTCAAATCATTTTTACCTCACGTATTTTTCGCATAATTTTCTTTGATTCCGATTTATTAGCAATTTTCTGGTGTTATTTAATAATTTTATATTTCAGTAAAATTATTATACAATTTACAAATATTTATTTTGCTTTACTTTGATCCTTGGCAGTGACTTTAATTTCAATTCATCATATATTATTCCATGTGACCGGCGGAAATGCCTTCACCATTCTGGCATGACGTACACATTGTGCACAAATCATGCACATTTACCACCACCAGGAGCGACAGATTTTATAATCTTCTTGGATATTTTTTAGTTTACGTTCTTTGACTGCTTGCATATTGCCATTAAATGACCAGTATTGAAACGGTTTCAGAAGTCAATTCTACTGGATCTGTTCGCCATCTATGGAATTCAGCATAGGCTGTGTCATTGCTATCTAAATAGTCCAGATATTCGACTAATTCTTTGGGTGATGCAAAATTTTCCTGAATTAAATTTTATGCAATCGAAAAATTAAGAAATAAAATGCTTAAACGTTATTGGGTATTTTTTAATGAGACTCGGACTAAATGTCATTGTTTTGCCTATAAAGAAAATTGTTATTGACTCATTTTGACGTCTTTACGAATAAATGACTGAAATAATTTTTGAAATTGATAAATATTGTTTAATTTATTTTGATTTTGGCATAATTCCTTTTTTCTCAAATTTGATTTTTTAACAAATGTATGATAAATCAATTAGAAATTTTTTTCAAGAATTAAAATAATTGTCATGCCAGCATTGTAAAATACCACAAAATCGTATATTCTATCGATAATTTAGGTTGAAATTATTTTTTTAACATTTCTGTGATTATTGAAAATTAAATGATTAAATATTAAATGTTATTAAATTAAAAATATATAGTATTGGTAAATTATTTTAAATTTATTTCAAATTTATTTAGAATTATTTAAAATTTATTTAAATTTATTCAAAATTTATTTAAAATTTATTTCAAATTTATTTAGAATTTATTTAGAATTTATTTAAAATTTTATTCAAAATTATTAAAAATTTATTTAAAATTTATTTAAAATTTAATTTAAATTTATTTAAATTTTATTTAAAATTTATTTAAAATTTATTAAAAATTTATTTAAAAATTTAATTTAAAATTTTTTAAGAATTTATTTAAAATTTACTTTAAAAATTTATTAAAAATTATTTAAAATTATATAAATTTATTTAAAATTTATATAAATTTATTTAAAATTTATTTATAGTATTGGTTAAATTAATTTCTTATATATATCTCAACCCGGTGAGCACAGCACTTTATAAAGGTATTACATATTTAAAATCATCTAAAATATGGCAAAAAAAACTTTGTAGAATTGTCTTTTTGAATACAGTATGAAGAATTTTCAGGATGTCAAAAAATAATTTATTTCTTTTGAATTTTGTTCAATTTTACGGAGGGTTATTTTTTGAGATTTTTTCCAATCTTTTACTTCTAAAAAAATTAAATCCGATCTCATTGCGTCAATTTAAATTTGAATACAGCCCAGTTTTTAGAAAAAGTTTTTGTCCATGGTTGTCACTCAACAATAAAGATTAATTGGTGATACTGTAACAGATATTTTTTCAGAAGTGATATTTCAAAATTTTCATTTAAAGTATTTCACGAAATATTTTTAATTATAAAAAATTAAGTCGAGCAATTAAATATTGTCCACAGAGTCACTTGATTAGTAAATCGACCAAGGATAATATCAGAGTCTCCATTCTCGAAACTAAGATTACAAATAAATTCATAGAAAATTTTTGAAGGTGTTCATATTTACACTTCATAAACCTGACCTCAACAAACAGGTGATACATGAAAACAACCCTGATTTGTAGTTGTCAGATTAATGAATCATCACATGAGAAAAACGGGCAAAAACATCTGAGAGCCCGTTTTTTTGCCAAATTATTTTAGTGTCACTTTTTTCGACCTGATTTATTTTTTGTCTCTTTCATTACCTGAAGACGAATAAAAATTCGAAACATGTTGTAAAATACTATTTTTAATAGCAAATGATAATAATATCAGAAGTCTACTTATCTGCTTTTATAGGGGAAAATAACATTTTTTTATGAAAAATTGTGATTTTTTCATCAAAATTTTAAACCTATTTTATAAAATTTTTTGATTGATTATATCCCCTATTCACACTTTTGTTAATATCCCGGCCCTGATTAGGAAACGTAGTGTGTTTTTAAGTAGTAGGGCCGGGATATTAACAAAAGTGTGAATAAGGGATATATAAATCAAATCAGAAAAACGATGACATAGGTCAGATCCTTGTGCATCGATTCCAATACAAAAATAATTTGTGAGCACCACTGAGAGCTTGTATCACGTGATTTGCTGTACCTTGCTCTTATCAGTGAATTTTCTTCAACTTAAAATCAAAATTCTAGAATATCAAATGTCGGATGCAAAAACATATCGTTTGAACTTCCTGATGCAAAAAAAATGAAACTCTTACTACCTTGAGCTTTCTATAATACGCGCTTGAAAAAAGCCTTTGTAAAGGCTTCGGTGCCTTGCCGGACCTTTTTTTTCTGTGCTCAGACGGGTTAAGAAAATAAATAATTTCATTACTCCATTAATTATTTGCCATTTTATCATTGAATAAAATTGATTTTGTTAAAAATTAATTCGATTTCGTGTATTTATCGGTAAGATAGTATTTCGGCTATATAGTTTTTTGGCTATATCACAGAAAATTTGAAAGTTTTTGAACATTTCTAAAACTTTTCAGGCATTTTTTTTTGTACCATAAATTAAACAATTAAATATCTCATATGCAATTTCGCCAACTTTGAGGTAATTTTCTGATTTGAGATAGAAAATAATCATTTTTAAAATAATTTTTTAAGACACATATATACGTAAGATGATATTTCTGAGCGATTCCCGCTACTTTCGTCCCCAAAAAATGAATATAACTCTAGAAAAGTCGATAATTAATTAATATAGCCGAAAAACTCTATAGCCGAAATAGTATCTTACCGTATTTATCTGCTTTATTGGAGCAAGTGCAATTTTTGGACTTTATTGCAACGGTACGACCGTCATATAAAAATTTCTTATTTTTGAATGACGACATTTGTGTAAAAAAGATGAATTCTGTGACATTTTCTAGAGCAAATTGAAGTGAAATGTCGTTATTGGAACGCGTCATGACGGGTACTTCATAGAGTTTGCTTCAACTGTCCGAGTCACTTAATTGGAAAATGAAAATTTGAATCTTTTTCATGAAATATCATGAATTTATGTTTATTCTTCGATTTCTGCACTTACGACATGAAAATATGAATTTTTGGGCGCTAGCTGCAAGCGCGTCAGCTGGATAAGGTCCATAGATAACAGGAACGGCTCCGGTATTCAGCGAATTACGCCAAAATTTTTCGGAAATATAATCGTTGCAGTGAATAGAATTTTCGAAGGCTTCAGATGATTATTATTTATGTAAAGATAATATTTATTAATCTTTGGGTTTGCATTTCAGTGAAAAAGGGGATGCAGCACCTATGAAAATTGTTCGTTACAAAATTTGTTCAAAAATAGAATACTTTGTCTTTTTTAAATTTTGAGTCGTAATTGAATATGCGCATTTTTTAGCCAAATCAAAACATTGGATGGTACTGTTATTTTCGGATAAGATCGTGTCGTATCAGTTGTTGCAAAACGATACGAAACGATCCAGTTTTAATTTTGACCCCCTAGAGACGAAAAGATACAATTCGTTCTTACACTTATAACCCTTCTGAATACGATTTTTTTATTTGATTTTTTGTAGATATGATACGGTCCAGTTTTAATTTTAAAAAAGCTGATTCCAAGTTCAAATAAACAGAACTACGAAATTATTTGATGATTTTCACTCGTATTTAAGGTTTCTTGCTGGATGAAATTCAAAATTATAATTAAAAATATGTTTGGCGAATTGCACAAATTATTCATTAATTTGGCAAAAAAATTTTCCTGATGATATTCAAGTCTTATTTGTTTGTCTGAACCCGGGATCGGCAAAACTGAATCGGATCAGATTGGATCGTATTGTTTTTTTTCGATACGATACGATCAAATAAGATTAAAATTATACTCCCCTCCGATACGATCTGATCCAATTTAGTTTTTATATCACCCCTCCTCGATACGACTTTTTTTCTTCCTGCCGATTCATGATCGGAACTAAAAAATAATTAAAATTCGATAATGAAAATTTTCGAAAATGGTTATTGGGTAAATTGAGGCGGTCCTGCTCATCAAGTTAAAGCTAATTGATTATGAAAATTATACTTATTCGACTGTAGTCGTTTAAAAAATTTAAAAATCAACTCCTAAAAATTTAATTTCGAAATTTATATATATCAATCTTTTCAAGCAATGTTTGAAATAATATTCAGGGGGTTGTCGTTAATTACTATTTGATATAAAAGAAATTTTTTAATACCCAGTCTGAAATGACTTTGCCTTGAGAAATGATTCTGAATTACAGGAAATTTTCATTATTGTTTTTTGCTTATATGCTTTTATATTCCTCTATCACTTTTTGCTTAGATTGCGTAGCCACTACTCTTTTAACGTGTGTTTTTAACGTTGTGGCTACGCAATCTAAGCAAAAATTGATATAAGGATATATTGAAATGCCAAGTATAAAAAGAGAAGAACATTCGTAGGTTATTGCTGATTCTTAAAAAATTATGAGAACCATTTCCTAAATAAAATTTATATTTGTTAATTTTTCCTTCTCCAAAATTATCATTCCATGGAACTCCTTGTAGTCTGTGTCCGAAACACTCTCCAAACCCGTCAAGTTCTAAACCATTTTTGATCAATTCTTGACCATACGCCCATCTAGCTTTTGCACCGTTTGTTCTAGCACAATTTGATACAATCCAAGCTGTATGTTTTCCATTAGGACTTTCTTTCATGCTCATAATATGGCTTTTTATTTCATCAAAATTTTGGGGTTTACCATTTACCAAATGTTTTTCAGCAAGTGCGTCGAGAGAGCCAAACGGTCTTTATTAGGTATACAATATTTCTTGTAGAGTTTGCAATAGTTCATTGTGAATTTTCGCGGGAGAACACAAGCCTGGCAGCTAGGGCGGCTTATGTTTTAAAAAAATCGTGGCTTTAAAATGTTATTTTATGCCAAAACTTTCCGGAAATATCTCTTTAAAGGATTTATCTTGATTTTTGATCATAATTTTGACCAGCACATCCTTTTTAGTCTCATTTATTGTATTTGATGCAATATTGAAAATCACATAGAAATTTAATCTGCGGATTGTCTTGGCGTATTTATTACGAAAAATTCTTATTTGTGTAGAAACTACCGGACAGACAATCCGAAAATTAATCTTTTGTGAGATTTCTAATTTTCATCTGATACAATAAATTTCACTAAAAAATGATGTGCAGGTCAAAAATCAGGATAAATCCGTGAAAGAGATATAAAGTTGTTACAGTGATAAGAATATCAAAAGGCTTCAAATGATCACTTTTATTTGAAGAAATAGTTCAGGTTTTGCATTTTATGTAATACTCGCACTAGAGAGCCCAAATGGCTCAAATCAGATGAAACATTAACGCCTTATTTACTAGTCAGATCAACTTAATTAATGTCTGGAACGGACCGGAGCACAACAATGCGAAAATTTCACTTGATTATATTTTGTCGATGAAGTACAAAACCCTGATAATTTCAAGGCGAGTGTCAAACTTATCGCTTCGTTTCAACAATTTCAGCTTTCGATTTGCTTAAAACTATTTGTCAATTATGAACAAATGAGACGGAAGGGGTTTGTTTTTTATACAAAATACCCTTTGTTTATATTATTGACCTATGGTTTGTTATACCGTCATAAAACAGTTAGCTACAGAAAATATTTAAGTTAAATTCGGGAGCCGGCTCAGTTTTTCGCTGTTTTTAATAACTGAGCTCACCCACGATTAACTTAAGGGCTTAGGTCCTATTTGACAAATACAGATATCTTGTTCCAACTTCTTTGAATCAAAAACAGTTTCGAATTGTACAAAACGTATTGTACAACTACATATTGTACAATACAAAATCGTTTCTGATTCAAAAGGGGTCGGAACAGTATATTGGCTCGTGATTAATAACTCTATACTGGGTTAATATATTCTGCTGAATATACCATCAAAGTAATGTTTCATAATCCATGCAACTTTTGTAACTAAAGAATTTTAGAATTATTGCATTTAAAGAAAATTTTGAGTTCGAATTTAACTTTTCAAATCGACAAATTATCAGAAATTTTGAAAGAAGTTTCAAAAAAAAAGTTTTATTTTTGATCAATTTATTTTAAAGTTTTTTTTCAAATCAACGATAAAACACTTTTCAAAATGGCTACTTTAACTTTTTGCGTAGGTGACCACATATTTTGTATATGCTATTTGAGAAATTATATGACATGGTTTTGTGATTTTTGGTAAAAAATAATTGGAAATTTTTTATAATTTTTTCTCATTTCTTCTTCAAAAATGTTAAACGTATTTTCTGGAATCACCGGCTAAATATATTCAGAATGCCACGTTTTACTTTATTCGTAATTTTTGCAACGAAACTTTGGATGAAGTCCGTCGAAGCCCTCTTTTATCAAAAATTAAAAAAAAATATGTTTTACTTTCACAATCCAATTTTTTAAGGGACACTGGCCTTCAATTTCACGGAAATTCCCTTAAATATGTCAATAAGGTTTTTCAAAGATATTTTATTCATTTTCTTCGAAAACAACAAGAGTCGATTTGATTTTGTACGGGTCAAATTGATTCGCTGATTTAAAATTAATTTTTAACCCTTGGACGTTCGAAAAAAAACTTGAGTGGAAGCACAAAACCTAATTTGAGGTCAAACTTTGAGTGCTTATAGTTTGATAACCAGACATGGGATTTGTCTCATTTTAGATTTTTATATACAGATGAAATGAGGACTACCCAAGAAAACGGTCAAAAATGTCAGAAAAATTAATCAGATTATCAAAATAACCTTTTCAAGGGTACGTTAATAAGCAACGAAAATAACGTTTTTAGCGTTTTTCGCAAAGTCTGGAATTTTTTCCATTTTCTCTATTTTTTTAGAGTCATTATTATTTGACAGATTTTCCAAATACATCCCTTAAAATTGATCTCCTTAGAAAATTTTGCAGTTTGACAGGATTAAGCGAGGATATAGAGAATTAGCGATCAAAGGTTTTTCTGGAGAAATTGGCCATAAAAGTCAGAATAAATATCTTTTGAACGGATTATCCAAAATAATTTCAAGTTAGATTTTCGAACTTCTTGGAGCAAATTCTATTTTTCTAATTTTATTTTTAGAGCGCTAATTCTCCAAATGAGCTTTTGAACGTCCAAAGGTTAATGCAAATTAGAGAATGAAAATGCCAGCGAAGTATACCAGCCTTAAAATATCTGAATCTCTTCTATAGGACGCCGTGAGATTAAACGCAGAGTCCCAGTCTTTCACCCAACTATAAGTTGTTCCTTTTTCGATGCCTTTTGAAGCAGCTTCTCGAGGCCAGAAGATCCAGTACTGCGAATCCAAATTTCTTTTTTCATAGGTGGGGAGGTCTTATTTAGGATTTATAAACCGTTTTTTTATATTAATTTTAATATTTTATCTTCCGCAAAATTCAATGAAGAAAAATATATTTTCGATATTTCTGCAACCAACAAAAAAACTTTCTCAAAGAGTACTTTCGAGAGTAGGAAGGGCTCTAAAAATACGATTTATCGAATAAAAAGACAGAAATGAATTTTTAACTTTCCTGAAAATATAAGCTCATGACACATTTTTGTCTAGATTTGCGTTGACCACCTCCTTAAAGGGGGTATCTTAAGTGAATCTCAAAATATTTCAATTAGAGATAGAGAAAGTTTATAATTGACGGTTGATTTGTGACATGGATTATTTGTATAATATGAGCGTAATACACGAAAGTTTTGATACGTACGTGATAATCAAATCTGAGGTTATTCGTGAGGTGACGTGAATAAGGTACCAATTCAAATTTTCTAAATCTTATCACTTAATTTAGTCGTTTGGCAAATTGATTGACTTAGTTTTAGTCTCCTGCGAAAGTTAATTTTTTCTTAGCGAAT
>SCLH01000430.1:606765-624336 GCA_004367855.1 Oikopleura vanhoeffeni | reverse complement strand
GGAGCCTCGCGCAAAAGCCTACTCCTCCTTGAAAATATTTAGAATTTTTTTAATTTGTGCTTCGAATTCACCGCAAAAGCTGAATTAAGGTTCAAATGGTAGCCTTTTTTCGATTTTTTTCTCCAAAGTCTCAGGAACGACTTGTGAATTTCTAGTTTTTGTCGAAATTCTGAACTATAAATTTTCTAAAACCTACTTTTTTTGAAAAATTCAAAATTTAGAAAAAATCCTAGGCTTTAAAAACTCAGTGGAAAATTCTCTACAAAATAGGGCAATCAAAAAAGTTTTCTGAGAAATATACGAATTTCACTTTTTTTGATCAATTTTTGCATTTCGAATTTTTAACATTTTTCCTTTTTTACATTTAACTCTTAATTTTAACCCGATATCCAGATTTAATGCCATGATCTGCTTTTTCTAATAACATTTTGAGTTAAAATTAAAATTCCGAATTAGTCAGAGATCGGGTAAGATTAAATTTTTTTTTTAAACCATTAAATTTTTTTAACACTATGATTTTCGAATGACAAAATACTTCAAAATTTTTTTATTTATTCACAGAATCATTAAAATGAGACAAATACATGAAATTAGTAATAATAAATTTGTAAAATTACTAGTTTTAATATTTTTCAATTATTTATGAGCCGGTTTTGAATTTGGTAACAGTAAATTAAATGAATAGTCGGGAAAGTGCACATGTTGTCTACAAAATTAATTTTTCTAAATTGCTGTCAGTTTTAAAAAGCAATAAATGTTTAAAAAATTCTTGATAAACAATATTTAACGAGTTCAGGTCATTTTAATCTAGATGAATACTTTAACTCTAGCCTGTTGGTTTTTTTAAAAACAATTCTAATTTTATGTTACTTTTAATTTGTGAATATTTTGCCTAGAGAAGCATCGTCAGTACACTCAAATGAGAAGATTAACAAAAAATATTTAACTCTTAGTAGTTTTTAGGGAGGTATCCAACGTGTTTAAGTGATTTTGAAACGTCTCTTTATCATAAAGCTGAAATGCGGATATTTTGATATCGCACAGAATCCAAAAAAGTGATTTTAACTCACATTGTTCATATTAAAATAAATCATAGATGACGACACTGGACTGTAGAGTCTCTAGAAAAACTCAAAAGTTGAAAATAGAATAACGATGAATGCCTTTGTCTAATTAAAGATGTTTCTGATTTTTTGAAAATATTTAATATTTCATTTTGTAAATCTTTTCACGAGCTAGAAAGAATATTCTCAAAAAACCCGGAACATCTAAATTTATCTGACAGCAAGCACCCTTTTTATTTCTGACTTTTGCGTTCTAGAGAATCTACAGGCCAGTGACGTCATCAAAAAATTATTACCGATATGAACAATGTCAGTTGAAATCTCTTCTTTCGATTTAATGCAATATCAAAATCTCCCATTGACATTTTATCATTGAAAGACGTTTAAAAATCAGTCAGATTCACGCGTCGGATAAAAACAGGTTGTTTCTAAGATAAGATTAGAAAAAAATATTGTATAAAATTTGTGATATATTAACTAATTTCGTGGACTTCCGTGGAAAATGACCTGCACACGTATTCCTAGATACCGTTTAATGAAGTAACCAAACGATTGGTCCCATCATGACAGAAATAAAGGCTATATCGGCACTTGAAGTTTTTTTCTCTGATTCTAGGCAAAAATCAATTCCATCTTCTGATGAAATTTCACATCCGGCTGAGCTGATCTTATATGGTCCAGTGGCTTCGCTCAGTGTGGTATTCTTATCTAAGATAAAAATTTTATTTTTTTTGAATGCGTTTCTCATAATTACCATCACTAAGATCACGTCGAAATATTTTTCCTGAAATCATAATCGATGATCGTCTTCTTCTGCTGCCACATGCCAATTTATCTATACAGGCCTGGTCACCATTCACACAATAATTGATCTTAATATAATATCAATGATATGATGTCATTATGGTTTCTGAATATCAGCAGAGATCACTTATATTTGATACTATTCAGAAACTAATAACACAGTCGAATTATTGTCAGAAAATAACACCTTGGAAATTTCATGATATATTTATTAAAAAATCAAATTGAAGGAGTTTTGAAGGTCTTGGAAAAAACGGCCATATCACTTCAAATAATATGAAAGATAAAATTTTGAAAGAGCGTTCGAATCCTTAGACTATTGCAAACTTGATTAAAACAGTCTCACATGAACAAAATATTCCGGGTCGTTTGGTATATTTTTCAACTTTTGGTAATTCTTGAGTTTTTTTAAATATATTTGATATTTGAATTTTTTAAAAAATTTGTTTAGATAGTTATAGAAAATCAAATGGGAATCGGACCATATATATATTTTTTCTGAGATGGCTGAAATTAATTTTTTTCAAAATATTTGTGCTCAGTTTGAGCTATCTAAGAACTCAATCGAATAAGTCGTTTCCAAAAGCCAAATTATATAAAAAAGTTGGCTGGAAAAGTGGAATAAAAGCTCCAGAAAACTCGTTCTATTTCCCAGTCCTAAAACCCACTTCAGCAACTTTTACCTCGCAATGATAGTAGAAATCAGGGTCACTCAACGAGGCTTGAGATGAAAAGGCAAACTGTCTCAGTTCAACAGCAGCAGGATCCTTTGCTCCAGTGGCGTCCTCAATTACTTTCACCCATGGCAATCCAACTTTAGGACATTTATTTTCATAAAAAGTATACTTCTCAACAGTTTGAGTAGCATCATTAGGATCACCAGACGTTGAACCCCAGCAATTATCCATTCCAACTCTGAATTTGTAATTAACTCGGCTAGAACCGCTGGCTTAGATGATCCAGTCTACCGTACGGGTTTTTGGGACCGGATCATAAATTATCAATGATTTTTCTGTTTTTTCATATGAAGAGCTACTCAATTAAATATTTGATGTATAAATTCGGACAATTATTTCGTTAACGGATTAATTTTTTTATAATTTCGTCGATGAATTTCGTTTCAAATAGTATTCATCAAAACTATATCAGAGCGTCCCAGAAAATTATATTTTTAATTGTTTTCTAATCAAAAATTATTTCTCCTCAAAATACCGTACGGAGGTAGAGCACATTCTTATAGAACTGGGCCCAATCAATAAGTGACCAACCCCAAAAGTTTTGCTCTATCGAAAAATTGGTAGTAACCAAAAAAATATGAATAAATTAATATAATCAAAACCAGTGTCCAACACCAAGTTTGAATATTTATCGAAGTTATGAATTTTATTTGTAATTGAGACAAATAAGAATATATTTATAGATTACTTATCGTGAGGAGTGTTCCGAGAAACTATATTTTTTATATTCAATAAATTAAACCTACGCCGCCCTATGAAATTAATGAATTTATGAAATGAATTAATGAGTTGAAACAAAATGTCCTTATCAGCGGACAATTTAAGCTTGTTTGAATAAGTTCCATCTTGATATTTTCACGACTTTCGAAATAAATTTTCTCGTACTTTTGAAGTATACTAATTAATTATAAGTATATAATTTCTCATTTATTCGAGATATTTTTTGGACTATACGCTATCGATTACGGAACCTCTTTGAACATGTTAACTAGATTTTTAGCCAAAATTTTTATATAATTCGGCTTTCGAAAAAGACTTATCCGATTAAGCTCTTAGATAGCGCAAACTGAGCACAACCATGAGGAGATAATTAATTAAAAAAAACGTTCGAATCAGACCATTTTTTTCAATTTGCGAAACATAAACTGATAACTAAACAATTTCAGTAATCTCAGAAACAAGTTTAAAAATGGATTTGGCTTAAAATCTAGCTTCAATGTTCCAAGAGGTTCCGAAATTGCTATATACTATAGCAAAAAGAACAACGGTAATCGTTGAACATTTAACTCACTTTATTCAGTTTTAACAAGACACGCTCTTGAGCTAGTTTGAAAAAAACTAATTTTATAATAAATCACTCGAAAAAATCATCTTTTCCTCAGAAAATGTATCTTGAATATCATCGAAGCAAATTTCCGGTGGTCCTTACATTTGAAACATCTATGAAACAATTCAAACTATTTAGGACAAAACAACCTTAAAATTTTTAAACAGTTAAATTTTTACTTGTATTCAGCCAGTTTATCTTTATTTTCTGCATTTTCAATTTCCAATTTTATTTCTTCGCTTAGATTAACCGAATCAGTTTTTGGTTTCCAAGTGCCATCCGTAGGATCTTTTCCAAAGAGCTTGATTACTAAATCTCCAGCACCAATAGCTTTGACTGCTACTGCGTCAACTTCAGAAGTAAAATCAGAGCCTACTTGGTATGTTGCTGTGCCAACAGCACCGATCTGCGTGTCGTATGTGCATTCGAACTTGACTCTTCCAAACTTAGTTGCCTGTAAGTGTGTTTCAGATGATGAAATATAACTAATTTTATAATAAAGAAATTGCATTTTGATTATATCGGTAGTGATTTGGTTGTAATGAACTGATCAATGTTGGATACATTTTTGTTTAGTAACTAAACAAAAATGTATCCAACATTGATCAGTTCATTACAACCAAATCACTACCGATATAATCTAAACTAAACTTTAGTTTGACAACAATCTGATATTTTTTTAATTGAAAAGAATTTTTTTAAACTATCCTTTTAATTTGTTTAAAATATCAACGTTTATAAAAACAAAAAAAATTCCACTAGAAAAATTATGCTAATAAAACAAAAACTACATTTTTTATTAAGCTTTCGATTCTTTCAAATCATCTTCAGAATGTGCGAATAAGTAGAATAATTTTTAAATTAGAATTTTTGCTGGTATGACATTGTTTTAATTTGGCAATAGTAGGCCTCGAAATTTCCAAATTAAAGGCCTACTATTCTAGGAAGGGCTGGTACGAAAAGATTTCCTATGAAAGTATGTGTATAACACAACTTCAACCTACTCTTAACAAACAACAAAAATTTAGACAGCAAATATGCTCTCTGTTTGTATAACCAAACTTACCGATTTTCCAGCATTAAAATAGTCAGCCTTTAATTTGGAAATTTCGAGGCCTGCTATTGCCAAATTAAAACGATGTCATACCTGCAAAAATGCTGACTCAAAAATTATTTTACTTTATTCGCACATTCTGAAGATGATTTGAAAAAATCGAAAGCTTAATAAAAAATGTAGTTTTTCTATAAAAATGCAATAAAATATCTCGCAAACCCCTTCACAATGATAGAACAAAGGGTATTAACTGAACATTTGTAAACAAAAAGCCATTCAATTGGCTCTTTTTTAGAGGAATTTATAGTGGTTGTAAAAATTTCAAATGAATCACCAATTGAGTTTGAAATTTATTTTTTCAAAATGTTATTCGAAAGTTTATGTGGCAAGCTAGTCGAAATTCAAATATCATTATTTTTTTTCTTGATTTCCCTGAAAATTTACTCAACACTTGTGAGCAATGCTCACTGTGCATATAAAAAAATGTTATATTTTTGCATCGGAGATTTTGAATTCCAGAATTTTTACTTTCAGTTTTAGAAAATATAGTGAGAAAACCAAAGTATAGCATATCACGTGATACAAATTCACAGTTGTTTTCAAAAATTATATTTCGTTTGGAATCGATGCAAAAGGATCTTGCCTTCGCCACAGTTTTGTCTGATATATTAATATTACATAAATTGAAATTTTTTTTAAATAAGCCTCAACTTTTGATAGAAAAATCAAGTTTCAAAAGGTGTCAGAAGGAATAAAATCTAGAATGTTTTTTTGGCCATTTTTTAATGGTCTTAGGTCATTTGAGCCTATATTTGGGCTCTGTGCTCACAAGGGTTAAAATCTTTATCTTCAAAACAAAGTTTTATGAGTCAGAATTGAAGAACTCAGTTTTAAAGAATAATTTCGAACATTTTATTGAAATTTAAGCTTTTACCGACATTTTATTTTATTTATTTCCACGAAAATACAATAGTTATCTTTATAGTTAACTCTAAGACCGAGAATTAATCGACATAAAATCAACTTTCAGGCTATTATAAATTGTTAATAAAAAAGTTTATCAAACATAAATTTTTAATCAACAGAGTAAATTAAAAACATATTACAGATTTAAAACTCAGATTCTGAGTCTCAGAATTAAGTTAATCATATTCAATCAAAAAGCATTAAAATTATGTACTCAGTGACAAAAAAAACAACCGCTTTGTTTCTGATACTCAGCTACATTGCAATGAGCCAACAATTATCAAATTCCTGGAACCTCTGTTATTTTTTCGTACAAAAACGCGTATAAAAGTGGTTTCTCTGACTCAGGCGAGTTTCAATAATTTAGTGAGTACAAGGGTAAAAAAATCATATGAAACACTATGTCGAATCCATCATAAAGTTGAACGCCATAGTATACACGTTAGTGCTGTCCGTATTATCCACAATCATATTACAGCTCGCTGGCACGTCGTCAGCAGTTGGAAGCGGAATTGTATATATTTTATCATCAGATGTGGCGACTGGAAGACCCTTACAAACGTCGTTTGGGGATATAGTACCTTCTCCCTCTTTATCAAAAAAACTTAGATCCCAATTAACAGCTGGCAAATAAGTTTCTTGGCATAATGGAGGCACCGTAATCTCAATTTCACCGACAGCACAAATTATTCCAAACAGCTTAATGTCATTGCCCGTATCTGGGTTGCAATATATATCCGCTACAAAATTATATTATGAATTATTTACAATATTAATTTAACAATAATTAAAATGATTAGTACCAGATAAAATTGTTCCTGATGAGAGTGACCGAAAAAGTCAGCTAAGACCGGGAATCGAACCCGAGTACGTGTCGTAAAAACCATGATCGTAATTAATTGCTTGAACCATTGAGCTTTCTTAGCAAATGTGCACACGAATATAAGTCGCGCGCAGCTGTATTTGACCCGTCTCTATCGGATAATTTAATCCGAGTACAGTTTTATCACCAGTAAAATTAAGAGGTGCTATATACCCGGCAGATTAGTCAATATAACTCACGAATTAATTAGTTAGTCTATTTTTTGTGCTTATTATTGTTAGCTCAACCAATATAAATGTATTTTAGCTCTTTAAAATATTTTTTTATCTATTTAAGGAAAGATTTGAGTTCGAATTTTCATTTTTAATTTGTAAAAATTTCAAAAAAATCTAAATATTATGAAAAATTTTCCACATTCGTCCAAAATTCAAATCTAATCTTTAATCTAATTTTTTTATTAAAATTTTTCGGTAAGAAAAATAAATAGCCACTTTAATTTTTTTTCATAAATGCCTACATATTTTCTGACCGCCGTTTGAAAAATCATAAAATCTATATTTTTCATCTTTTGTCGACTTTTTCAGAAATATTATGAAAATTTCCCGCAAATTAAGTCCAAAACTTTTATAAGTAGTTTTTTGAATTTTCTATGAATAATCAGACAGAATCACTTATTAAATTTTTTGGTATCTACAAATTTTGGTATTAAATCTCCGTATGTCAACTAATGGGATGGTCGCACGATTATAATTTCTAAACTATTAATGAAATTTACAACACTTGGCTATACAACCGGTAAGTGCCATTTGGCACTCAATTTTTGAAAATTATAATCTTGTCAAAAATTCCNTCATTGCTTTTTAAAAAAGAATAGGAATAAGAGATTTAGTTACTCGGGCTCACTATCATATAAAAGTCTTAGGCAGGTCATTATAAAAATCAACAGTTGCGTACTGGTTGAACATGCAACAAAATTCAAGAAAATTATGGTTATATCTATAACTGTATACACGGGAGGCAATAGTGCCGAAATTTTTTGCCAAAAATATCGGCAAATTCGGCTGATGCATTGGCACATTCGGCGATATGGAACAAAATAAATTGTTAAGTGCAAAAATGTAAAACCGTAGCGTTTCACGCCAGGCTTGAATGAATAATCACCAAAATGCGAGCAATTTAATACCCACAAACATAATTAAAAAATTTGATTAGAGAAATTTGGGAAATTTAATCTTGAAATGACGTCACATGACGCAGACACAAGATCGAATAATAATTCTCAAAAAAATTCGACGATTTCAGGCAAATTCGGCGATATTGGCACATGAAGTATTTAGCTAAAATAGTAAATTGCGTAGTTTTTTCGGCGAATTTGGGCCCCCCTGTAACTGTTACTTTTCAACCAACGCCTATAATTGAATCATTTCACATTATAAAAGCTTTTTAAGTAAAAACTAAACTTAAATTTATGTAATTTGAACTACTACGACTTCACAGGTCGTATTGGCGCGTGAACTCTGTGGTGGCAGGAACCGTGGAGTTATCGGTGACCCGCATGTTCAGTATCAAAAATCCCACGAAGAAGCAATTTGTTTCGATTTTTTAACGTCAACAAACCTCGAACTCAATCTATTACATGATGTCAAGAATCTGATTTACAAAACGGGAAAAGTTTGTGCTGAACGAAAAAAAATACAGCGCAAAATCATATCATATTGAAGAATTACTGTGGAAAAATGGTAAAGAACTGTTTATGAAATCGAAGAAAATCCATCTGGGTAGATGTGAGTATTCTTCCTGCCTTGAACCCGTGTTCTTTAAGTGTTTTCTGATCCGGTTCTAAATGAACAATCATCATCAAAAATTGACCATCGGCAAAAAATTCTCTTATTAACCTTCATATATTTCCTTGTTTCGAAATTGGGAACTTTTGAATAATAACTGTTCGTCCATTACTATTCAAAGTGTTTATCTTCACTTCTGAGAAACGTCCATTTCCAACTAACCCGATCTGTAAGAATTTAAGACAACATTATTAAAAAACTTTAGACTTTTCCAGTAATATCTCCTATTCACACTTTTGTTAATATCGCGCCCTGATTAGGAAACCATAATATGTTTTTAAGTAGTTAGGCCCGGGATATAACAAAAGTGAATAAGATAGTTACCCAGTTAATAAAAGCAATTTGCCCATTTTTGCCATTTTCCACGGAAAAAAGTTGCTATTTAGAAAATTTATTTACGTTGCCCGAATTTTTTAAGCTAATTTTTTTGAGTATACAGGGGGTGGGTATAGTTGGAAGTTATACGCCGCAAAAAAACCCCCAACTTTACGCTCAATTCCAACATACGCGTACTTCTGGGAAAATGTCTCTGATGGTCAATTTGTCAATAGTCTAAGAGTTTAAATGCGACGCGTATAAAATGGTCAAGTAAGAATTTATGGGTGATTAAACCCCCACCTGCACGAAGCGTGTGTTTCAGAAACACACACTGATAGACTATGAGCATAGATGTGCGCACGGTCAAAATTCTAAAGTTCTAAATTAAAATGATTTTCAGATGAAACAAAATTTTTCATCTTACAAAAGTGTTCCGCTACGCATTTGTTTCTGTGAAAAATGACCAAAATTTTTTCGAAAAATTTCGAAACATTTTATTTGTCAATGCATTCCGGCTCGATGAGAAATTTCTAGAACTTCACCAGAAATTCTTTGAAATTAAAAAGATAAGGGAACTATCGGGGTCTGTTCCGATTTCGCCGGCCAAAATACACTCCCCCAAAATATTTTTTGGTATCGTGTCTGAAGAACACGCTCTGCAGGTGGGTAAGGCGTAATTTTAAATTTATTCTAAACGAAATTTCCTTTCTAGTGTATGATAAGTTGAATCATTCCGAAAAAATGAAATAAAGTATAATTTAAAGAAACAAACAATGAATTCAAAGAAGGTTTCAAGGAAAAAAAATAAGACCAAGTGGTGCTAAAAAACTTATATTTATCGGCTTGAAGAGAAATTAAAGGTTTCTTGAAGTCCTGCAAGAAAGTCTGCGAAAAATCCTAAAAGTTCCTGATGATATTATCAAAGCATTTTGTCGTGAAACTCAGCTGGATTATAACTTACTTCAAATTTTACGGCTTTCTTTATGCAGAGTTTTACGTTTGGCAAGATGGCGGAAAATATGACAGATTATTAAGAGAAAAAAGTTACTGAATTATTCAAAATAAAGTCGAACACAAATTTTATGTCGATTTTATCGATAAAATACTCATATTTCATTTTTGCTACTAAACCCAATCTTTTGCTAGGAACGTTTGAAAAAAGGCCCTATTTGTGCCTTCACAACTATACGCCGCACGCCAGAACAAATGTAAGATTATTTTTCAGATGCGTAGGTTTTTGCGGAGGCTTCACGTAGGTTTTTTCTCGCGTTCCAACTCATACGCGTGACAACTATACTCCGCACCCCCCTGTATCAGTATACTTAAAAAAAATGCTAAAAATTTCTGCCAAACTAAGTAAATTGTTTCTTAATGATGTAAACTTTTTTTCCGTGGGGAAAAAAAAAAAAAAAAAACCAAAAACGGGACGGCCCAAAATGGCACGAGAATTGCGTCGCTCATATTTAAAAAAAATATGTTCTGACTCTCAAAACCAAAGGACGCCTTCCATCCAATGACATACGCCGTATGTCATGGACATGTCATACGGAACTTATAGATACCAGAAAATTAGAGATCAGTTGATTCTGCCTGGTTTTTTTTTAAGAAAACCATTTAAAAAAAATTTTGGACTTGAGTTGCCGAAAAATTTTGCATAATATTTCTAAAAAAAGCCACAAAAATAGACAATAAAATTTTATGATTTTGCAAACATTCGCCAAAAAAAGAGGGCATCTATCGTAATAAAAAACTGAAAGGAAGGCCTTTTTTTTATCCCACAGAATTTGCAATTAAAAACTAGTAAAATTTTCGACGAAAAAATGGTGAAATTCTTCAAATGTTTTGTATTTTTAGAAATTTTAGGAATTCCCCAAAATTGAAATTTGAAACTCATAAACTTTTCAAAAATAAAATAAAGAAGGGCTTTTTTGGCCAATAAATATTAATCTATAATAGCGAAAAAATAAACGAAACTTAATTATTGTTCTTAATTTATATTGATTGCAATCTTGCCGAAGTTATGGCGTAACTCCTCAATTACACTTCCATTATCCATCAATGATGGCAAAAATTTTCGGAAAATTTAGAAGTCTTTCAGATTATTTAATTAAGGGTGTTGAATATTCATTGATACAATACAAGAATCGAAAATGAAAAACGCTGACCTTAATATCAATCATTTAGGAGCAAGACACAAGGAGTTATTATACACAGATAAAAAGGACCAAAGAATGCATATTTCTAGTGAAAGACACAAGCAGGAAACGGCTAAAAAAGAAGTTTTATTTGAAACATGAATATTTTAGGTTGAGTGGATTAGCCCGAATTTCATATGTCTGTCCAAAATTTCTTTGAGCGATAAAATGTTTTTTCAGAAATGTCCGAAGAAAAAAGATTCCTTAAAAATCATGAAAGAGAAATCGAATTGACTCCAAAAAGTTCAATTGATAAATTTGGTAAATCACATCTACAAAGTTTTTTTTCGTAATAAATACCACTTTAGCGCGAACTTCGGAAAAGGACTATCTGTATATATATTCCAAGTTGAATTATCATGTTACGGTGCCTCCGTTTGGACATTTTAAGCTAGTTTTAAGTCAACTTTTAATAAGTTGTGGATTTCAAATTAGAATCTGCTCGAAAAAAAAAAAATGAATGACTCCGATTTTCAAGTTTTTGGTATCAAATATGACCGGGCCACCGTGGACTAGAAGAAAACGAAGTGAAAATATTAGATGTGTAATAAGTGTCGCGTTGACGCAGGACAAAGTTCATAGGCCAAAAGTGTTTTACCTGTGTGCAAAATCTACAGTGGGTTTCACGGGTTTTTCAATAGAAAACCCCGAAAATAGTTTAAATGAAAACAAGATGTCTAATCTTGCCGCAACAAAAAATTCGTGATTCAAATCATGATCAGATGTCTCACAAGCTGTAAGGGAACAAAAAAGTAGCGTTTTCAAATGAAACACGAGCGAAAAAATTAATGTGCTAATCCGCTACGCCACTATTAATATGCTTAAATGCGCAAAGCCTCTAAAACGCATAGTTGTGAGTATTTTCAACCATCAGCTGCCTTCAAACAGCTACAGGGCACAATTGTCCTTTATATGGTGTGCCTTTGCTGAGAGACTTAATAAGTAGCTTAAGATTGTATAAGTAGAACGCGTTAGACATTGTCAAAACGTTAAAATTTTTCGGTGTAGCAAGATGCTCAGAAACCCCGAAAGTTAGGCTTCCCGAGCAAAAAATCAGCTACCCGATAAAAAGGTCCTATTAGTCTGAAAACGTCGGATATAGTATAGTTTTTGACCGCGAAAATTTTGCAGGAAATATTTTTTGGTCAAACCTCTTGGTGGCGCTGTTTTGAGCGGTCAAAGTTTTTTTTTCAAAAAAAAGCTTAATGTACATCTTTTTTTAATGCTAACTTAGTTTTTTGAGTAAAGCGGAAAATTCTGCTCCAGATTGAAATTTAAAATTTAGTGTAGGCCATTGATCACGTGCTGTAGCACCGAAAATGTAGGTTCTCAATTACTCAAATTATTGGAAATCAATGATTTATGGTACTTAAAAGATACGCAAGGATCGACTTCGTGGAAACGGTATTAGCAACTATAGGTCTAAAATGACCACATGTGGTGCTAAAGGCGATTCCGTGATTTGGTGGTGTAAACAGCAGCACGGTATTTGGCATTTACAGGATAGCTCATTATAAGAAATTAAAGAAAGTTACCATGAGGTAGGAATTTTTTTGAAGATTCATTTAAATTAATGATTTTCAAAATTTTGCCGATGGCTGATTGGTTGAATAATAAAATGGTCAAATTTTTTTAGATTAGGTAACTTATTAAAAATTGAGGTCAAATTTCACGATTTGGACTTTTTATGAATTTTAATGAGAATCAGGTATTAATTTGCTGATTTTGGTCAATTTTTTTGAGCGATCTGTGTTTGCAACAAAAAAAATTAAAAGACATATCAAAACATAATATCGACAATCGTTTTCGGATCATTTCTAAACAGGGTTCTGCGTCGTTGCTTTTTATTGGTCATCAATTTTACGCTTTTTCTGGGCCTTAATTTAAGCCCGATAAATCTTTTCGTAGACAGTTGTCAAATATGGCCCATATTAAATCGGCCCGTCAACTGTTATATGGTCTATTGGTAAGGGTGTTTAAAAGGTGTTATGAGCCGTTCTAATCAATATAAAATTGATGATTTTTGGAATTAAATTCACAAATAAAATGTGGCTTTAAAGTTTTATCGCAGTTTGCGTACTATTTATTATAAAGCATTCTGCCTGGCAAAATTGTGTTTACAGAAATTTGCTTCAAAGACAAATTCTCTGATGAGAAGAAGAAGTTGAAAATGTAAGTTTTTTTAAATTTTTTAAATAAAAATATATTTTCTTAAAATGTACTGTATTATCTAGGACCACACCGTGAGAAAGTATGCCAAAAAAAATTTCAAAACATTTTTAAATTTCACGCATTTTCACCCTAAATTTTTTTTTGTTTTTCTCTGAAAGCTGTGAATAAAAACGAAAAAAAAAGCCCACTTAACTTTTTGTCATGCATGTTGACATTAGTTCTGAATGCGTGTTTAAAAATCATAAACATTTTCTTGTCATTTTGTCGACTCTTTTTTAAAAATTATTATGAAAATTTTTTTCGCAAATCAAGTCGCAAAATTTTTATGATTGCTTTTTTAATCTTCTTGAAAAACAGCCGAATCATGGTGTTATTTCTGATACTATTTGATTTCCGTATTTCAACCGAATGAAAGGTCATCGATATCCGTCCTGAACATACTGATGAAATTTACAACACTTGCTTGTGACACGGTTTGTGCCATATGGCAGCGTATGTTTATATAAATTTAATTATTGTTCAAGAGATCTCAGATTAAATTTCGGTGTTAAAGCGTACTTTTTTTCAAAGTCAGGAGGGCTTTTAATATTTAAACGCAATTGTAAGGTCAAATGTTTTTTTCCTAAAAGCTGTTTTTCTCTTTTTTTCATGGAAAAAAACTTCATATTAAGGGTGTGGGTGTCGCTGATTTTGGACACTTTACGAAAGCTATTTTTTGGATAAACTGGCCAGAGTCTGAATCCCAAAAAATTTTGCATCTGCAGAACAACTCTTCGCGGTGAATTGTGGTTTACAGTTATCTGTACAATCCCACCTACGCGAACCTACGCTTTTAAGAAGCCTCCTAAAAATCGCTCAATACGCAGTTCTCCGCTCATTTTCACCATTTTTCATTATTATTCTGTGTCGTGCCTGTCAATAAAAAGCCCTGAACACATTAATTCATATATTTGTTTTTTACTCGGAATTTTGCTTTTGGCGACAAAATGTCCGAAAAAACAAAAAGTAAAAAGTTTTGAAATGATCCAGTTTTGGAGGCCCAGTCAAAAGCTATCTTCTCCGCGAGTTGGAGATACAGGTTTGCCAATCTGCATCTGAGCACCGGCGTTGTTAACAAAAAATTAGAGAGTTTTTTCGAAAGTTTGATTTGGCGTCTCTGAGGGCCATGTCCAAACTTTTCATTTTTAGCCAAAATTTTTGAAATCCTCAGTTTCGGAGGCCAAGTTCCAAAAAGCTATCTCCGACACCAGTTTAGGTGATACAGTTTCGCCGCTCAATACTGCATCGTGAAAGCACAGCCTCGGTTTGACAAAACATTAGAGAGTTTTTTTCGCAAAAAATTTTGTTTGGCCGTCTCTGAGGGGCCATGTCAACTTTTCATTGCTGAAGCCTAAAATTTTTGAACAAAATTTAGAAACCAGAAAAAAAATGCTTCAAAATAATTTTTTCCGTAAATACAAACACTTTTAAGGATTTTTGGTGCAATTTTTAACTCGGTAGCCCGTTCAAAGAAAACAAATAAGCGCACTTTCCAATTTTAATCATAAATAAATCAATTAATTTTAGGTTTTCGTTTTTTGGCCGCCCAAAAGCAAAAATTCAAAGAGTAAAGGACAATAATGCCTTATGAGCGCAGCAGCCTCCAGTCTCTGACAATTGATAGCTCACTTTTTTCTACGAAAACCAAATGGCAGAAATCATTCTTCACCGCCATTTGGCTCCACGGAAAAAAAATCGCAAGGCGTGACGATCCTTTTTTCTAGAACAGAAGCTAACAGGTATTAGAAGTTCAAAAACGATGTTCATAAAAAAACGCTTGAACAAACAAAAACTTTTCAGAAAAATTATGAAAAAGTTTCGATTACAGTCTTCGCCTCCCTAATTCGTACTGTTTAACCGACTTAAAGAAACTTAATTTAAGATAAAATTGCTCCTTTTTCATTTTTTTTATATACAACTTTTTGATACGTTACTTATGCCGAAATAATCTATTTACAAGAAAAAGTTTATCTCATCCCTTGGCTTATATTTGGTTAACATTATTCATCGGAAAATCTATTTTTTGTATAGCGAACCATCGCGGAAACTTGCCTCGAAAGTAATTTTTATAAGCTTTTAACCAAAATTTTGACAGGCAAACTCAAAAATATTAATTCTTCAGGTCACGTAATAATTTTCGATAAAATTTTTTTTTCATTTTAAATAATTATAATATGTAAGGAGGCCGTCTTGGGACGAATTTGGGCCTGAAATTGCCCAACACATAAAGATTTTGCGACAATTGTTTCTTCAGAGAATAAGAGCCAAGCATAATTATTGGAATCTGGCCAAGCAGAATCTTCGCGGACACTTGTTTTCAAATCGCCGCTATCATGGGAAAAGTGCGATCGATGCCATGCATTAATTTTCCCAAGGACAAGTAGCCCAAGAAAGAAAATCACAAGATAGGCTCTCAACATTCCTGATCTGATAGAAGCTGTCAAGACCGCGAAATGGAGCTACAAGACGAAATTATTTTATCAAACCGTCAGAAAAAAAGAATTCAAAATTCAAGATTAGAAAGGTAATTTTTTGGGCTAACATTTTTTTTAATCAAGAGAAAATGAGCGATTGTATTTTTTTGAAGTGTACTAAGAACCCAATCATCAAAATTTTTTTTCGAAATTTTCGCATTTTTTTGATTCACTAAAACTTGAAGATATCGACTTGACGTAAGCCAAGTTTCTCATTAGTGTTTCACTGGCTTTCTTTTGAGGCTACTTTCGAAAAAATCAAACCAATTTCTTATTCGAAAATAACCAAAAAAAATCATATTTTCAAGTCTGCATCGAAATATGGGAATAACGGAACTACAATCCTTCAAAATGCCATAAGGTGTAATTAAAAAAAATTTGGCCCTATTTTTTAACTTGAACTTTTCACTTCTGATTGGTTAGTCTCGCCGAAATAATCGGGCGTACTTTCAAGCAAATAAAACTTATTTAAAATTTAACTCGATATATTTTCTGACAAATTTAATCATTTTTTTAAATTCAAATGATTATAAAGGATCTTTTGCGATGAATTTGAAACAAGCTCGGATGATTTAATTTGATAAGAAGACAAATGAATGCAGGCTCGTGCCTTATATTTGTACATGTCCAAATTGTTTGCGGGGCTCGTTTGATGATTGCCAGTTTGGATATTTCAAAAATTTGGTCCTCAAGAAAAAACTTGATGGAAATTTGATCAACATACCGGAACCGGAACCGGCACCACAAGATCAAGATTCGTTCAGTATGGATTATCCTGTTGAATATAATTATCAAAATAACCTTCGACAATTGCCGGTGAGTGAAGCCTCTAACTCACTGAGAATTATTGATGAAATGTCATCTCAGAATTGGTGTCTGAAGTGCGATTATGAAACGGGTTTTTTTTTAATTGAAGTTTTATTTGAAAATTTTAAAGAACAGACAGTTATAAGGAATAAAAATCATCGAAATCGTAAGGAAGTGCTTCTGAGGAATAATTGTTGGGCAAACCTTCCAAGTCCTTTTCGTCTGATTCGTACACAATATAGACGTCCAAGCCAAACAAACTGAAGTCAAACCACGGATCGGTGTATTCTGGAATTGTTAAAATCGGATCGATTATTTCCTCCCAAGAGTCATCCCACGTATCGTCCCAGGTTTCGACAGAAAAATTGGATTCAACTTCATAGCCGTCAAAAGTGGGCTTGTCCGATCCGTCCGATGCCTCCGATCCACTGTCGAGCCATTGTTCATCGTCCTCGTTATTTGGAGCAAAGAAACCCTCATCACTCGATTCTTCGTCACTTTNAAGTTTTTGGTATCAAAATGACCGGGCACACGGGACTAGAAGAAAAATCAAAAAAAAATTGATAAATTCGTTACAAGGACGAAGTTATAGGCCAAAAGGTTGTTTGACCGTTACTACAGCGGCTTTTCACGGTTTTAAGAAAAAACCCCGAAAATAGTCTTAAATAAAAGAAAAGTGTCTAATCTTGTGCGGAAAATTTTGTAGCGGTTTCAAATGAAACACGAGCGGAAAAAAATGTCCTCAACCCTACGCAGCTATAAGTATGCTAAAAATGAGCGCAAAGCTTTAAAACCGTAGTGTGAGTATTTTCGAACCATCAGCTGCCTCCAAACAGCTACAGGGCACAATTGTCCTTATATGGTGATTTAGAGATATATGTGTTATAAGAACTCAAAATTTTGCCAAAAAAATTGTATTCAGATTTTGAATACGTTTTCAAGAAAAA
>SCLH01000430.1:577450-603303 GCA_004367855.1 Oikopleura vanhoeffeni | reverse complement strand
GGAATATCACTATTTAAGTAAAATTCTCACGTATATATATCATTCAGTATTTTTCATATTTCGAGTTTTAAAAACTCCTTCTTATTTTTACCTTTTTTCTGAGATTTTACTAATAAAAAAAACTGTTACAAAATTTATTGACTATTTTAAATTTTGAGGTTAAACTTAACCACGCCCCTTTTTTTTGAGAGATAATTCCCCCCAGATATTATCTAACAATATATTTTTATTATATATCATAAAATTGATATAGTGGAAATCAAAAGATCATATGGTTGCTTTTCAAAAAGGTGGAAGTTACTTTACTGACTATGTCAGTGATTTTTATCGACTTTCAGACGAAAAATCAACGGCAAGTGAAATAGGATCTGATGTTAGATTTCTAAATTTATTAGATTTCCAGGAATATACTAAGACAAGCTTTAAAATTTTTGATTATCTAATTTTTTATAATTTGATTTTTTAAATTTGATTTTTGATAATTTAATAGTTGATAATTTGAATTAAAAAACATTGCTTCATATTTTTATTTTATTTTTATTATATAATTTTAAAGCTTTTTGATAGCGTAGAATGATCGATTAGAAATCTGCCAAATTCGCAACTGCCAAGCTTATGAAAAAAATCAAAGTGACGCGAAAAAAACTGATTATTCCGATCTTTGGGGATCCAGAAATGTACAAAAACAAAACTGTACATGTTCCGCATAAATCTGGAATGTTTGGAAATTTTATTGCTACGGCGCTGTTTATCGAAGAGAATAGAATCGAGATTTACGAAGATTTACGAACAACTGCCAGAAATGGAAAGAATAATAAAGGTAGTAAACCCCGAAGGCCAAGTAAAAAATGATTGTGGACCAATCCCGTGCATGTTTGCAGAATTATTCTCTTTAATAAAAGAGAGAAATATATTCGATCTCCAATACAACAATGTGACTTTGAACCTACGAGGTCATCATAAAGATTGCATTATGAAGGATGAATTTGTAACACGACTGGACATTTCAATAAGACCTCCTTTATTGGAATCAACTCTCAGAATGCAACGTAAACGAAAACTTCCTTTTTAACTGAATTTCAATGTAAATAATGTGTTTAATAATAATTGAACGGTTATAAAATAAATAAAAGATAACGAAAATTGAGATTTTATTTAGATTTAAATAAGCAGTTTTGTTATTTTGTTTAATTTTCGGAACATCTTTATCAAGAAAACACCCTGTTAGAATGATTCAAAAACGATTGTCGATAATATGCTTTGATATATCTTTTAAATTTCTTTTGTTGCAAACACAGATCGCTCAAAAAATTGGACCAAAATCATCTAATTAATACCAGATTCTCATTAAAATTCATAAAACGTTCAAATGGTGAAATTCCAAATGGTAACTTTCTTTAATTTCTTATAATGAGCTATCCTGTAAATGCTAAATACCCTGCTGCTGTTTACACCACCAAATCACGGAATCGNAATCCCACATCGGGTCAACTTGGAAATGGAGTTGTAATGAAAAGTGGTTTTTGATATTTTTACAGATACTTAAGTATGTAAAAAATTTAAAAATATAAACGTTTGCAAGTATGAACACTTTCATTTTAGATAAAAATTAAAATAAAAATTTTTTACATTTTTTTTTCTTTCAAAAATCACTCCGAAAAAATGTACCAATCTGCCACATCGCTGCTACCCCCTTAACTTATTCTGAAACTCCTAAAATATTGGAAAACTTTTCAGACTATAGCGTCTTTTCGAACGCTCACGCGTTTTTCATTTTTGAACGAAAAAAATTATTTCTGTACCCATATCGCCGAAAGTGCCAATATCGCAGAAAGTGCGAAATATCACTGATTTTTTTTTAAGAAAAACTTTCGGCGATATTGGGCTCCCCCTGCAAATTGATTTGATTTGAAATAAGCGCTCTTGGAAGCTTTTAGCGCGCTATAGCGTTTGAAGTGTGAGTGTATGTTCATTAGTTTTAAATATGCGGGGGTGAAAAAAATAAATGATCAAATTTTTTGGATATTTTGGAGAACCGAAAATCGAATGTGTTAAATATTTAGATTTCAAGATATCCTTATTCAAACCAAACTGACACGAAAATCCACATATTAACGACATTAAATGCATAATTTTTCAAAAACTCAGAAAAAAAAGACAGAAGTGAAATTGTATAGATTTTTTTTTAATTTCATAAAAGTGTCCAGAAAAAACTGTAATATGAAAACAAAAAATATGTTTTTCGAATGTAAAACATGATTCGAGTGGACTCGGGAAAGGCAAAAGTTTATTTTCAGATATTCTTTTTTTTTTGCTTTGAGATGTCGCATCTGCAATGTTTCCCGACATAATCTTGTTTTAATTACGATATAAAATAATTATTTTATTTTTTACGTCGTAAATAGGAATCCAAATTTCTATCCTACTCGAAAAAGCAAAATATTTGCAATTATATGCTGTCAGAGAGATATTTACGGTTTTTGGTCAGATCAGGACTATTTTAAAAATACTGAAAACTAAAAAAATAAACTCATTTTAAATTCCAAAAAAATTATAAACCGAAAATTTTCTTTTCGAACAAGATTTTATTTTTTTTCTCTCAAAATGAAAATTTGAACTTGTGCGCAATCCAGCGCGAATTTGTTACCATTTCAAACGTAAAATTCAGGCAATTCAATGACTGGAAAGATTTAAAAAAAATTGAGTATAGTTATCCAGTAATAATACTAATACAGTATTATTGATACGAGATAACTAAAAGTAAAATTTTAATCGAAATATTTCTGAGCAATTCGAACTGATTATTCTCTTAGTTTTATAAACTTTATTTAAATAAATCTGGAGGACCCGGAAATGTACGCCTAAAAACGAGCATATAATTTAATTTTTAGAAACTTCTGCTTCTAGCTCCGAGTACCTAAAACATGGTCGAAAAATATCCGAACGACTTGTTTCAGTAATTGAATTTGATATTTTTTACCAGTTTTTCCGTTTGCAATTCGAATAGTCGGAAAATGTTTTCTAGCAGCTGAAAACAGTTAGGTTGAACATTTCCGAAACCAATATGCAAGTCGATAAAAAATGGTTAATTTTATTTATAGTCGCGATAAATAAAGTTGCGAGTTTTTTCATTCGAAAATGATTGAAATTTCTATAATTCACAACTGTTGTGTTCGTCTGTAAGGACACCCTTTATAATTAAAATATGGGAAAACCTACGCTTCTTTATTTTGGTCCGTCTCTCTATAAGGACAATATGGGAAAAATATCCAAAGGGTATATTTTTCCGAAAATATCTATTATTCACTCTTTTTTCGTATAAATATGGGAGCAACAAAAAAGGTCGACATAATCGTTTATAATAATGAATCTTTTGTGGAAAATTAAGGAAAAATTTCAAAATTTTCAAGAAATTGTCCTGGTATTTTCCAAATTGTCCTTATATTTCCCGACGAAAACACAGTAACATTTTGAAAAACAATTTATTTTTTTCGTTTATTTGAAATAAGGATTCAATCGTATTTTATATCAAAAAATCTCATCAAGTTGATGATAGTCGGTATGTGGCGTAAACCCCAGTTTTTGTTTGATTATAAAAGGGACTCATCTGATTTATTTTTTAGTACCTCCAAATGACTACACATATTTTAAAACAAAATCTGACAAAAAATAATTGGTTCGAATAAGAACATTTTTCTTATTTTTATTCAAAAAAAATTCAAGATGTATACTTAGTTTTTGTAAAAAACAGAAATAATCTGATTTCTCTTAAAATATGTGTAGTCATTCTGAGCTATCATAGATAGCCTACCTAATAACTCAATCAGATTATTCGTTCCCAAAAGCCGAAATGTGAAAATTCTGGACACCCTATTTAAAACTGATAGGCAATTTGTTAGGAACTATTATCAGGTAGTAAAACTTTATTTGCTGAACATTTTATAAATTATATTTCAATTGTAGCTCGTTAAAAAATTACTATTCAATCAAAAATGTTTTGTAAAAATCGTCAGCAATTGCATAAAAATGAAAAGCCGTTTTAGAAATCGCCTTTCATTTGGCTTGAATTTTCACAAAAAAAATTTCAAAATTTTTTTTTAAGTCGAATGATAGACAATTTTAAAAACGTTTTGTCATTTTGAACCAACTGCTGGCGATTTTTACAAACATTTTTGATCAGATAGTGAAATTTTTTACTAGTTACAACTGAAATATCAATAACAGGGCTTCCTGGTCACTTTTTACTAGATTTCTGGCCATTTTTTTTTTAAATAATTCGGCTTTTGAAAACAACTCATCCGATTACATTCTTAGATAGCTCAAACTGAGCACAAATATCTTGTCAATAAGAAAATAAAAATTGGTCTATCGGACCAATTTATTTTATCTTTTTTTCTGAGATTTCTAAAAAATTCTAATTATTAGTTTTTCTCAAAAAAAATGGAAACAATAGTCGGATTTGGTCCAATTTATGAATTTTATTATTCACAAGATATTTGTGCTCTGTTTGAGCTATCTAAGATTGTAGTCGAATAAGTTGTTTTCAAAAGCCAAATTATTTGAAAATTTTGGCGGAAAATCTAGTAAAATGTGACTCTATGAATCATGGACAATGATTTTCAAAAAATAGGTCAATTACAAGTTAACCAAATTTTTTCTCTATAATTTGACAATTTTAATTTCGTTTGTAGCCGCAATAAATACTTTTTCCGTTGCTCCTGGCCTGTAAAAGCAGCATGGCTTGCAAGATTATTCATGATTTTAATTAAATAATTTGTTTCCAATAATACAAATTAACTTGTTAGTTCCCAATTCAGAAAATGATATGGAACTTGCTCAAAATTCTTTGTTCAAACTGCCACAGTGCACTGCAGTGGGTGACTAAATCACTAACTAGCTTACTTTTTTGTTTTACAACTTTTGATTGTTCGAGATGTGATAATAATTGATGAAATACCGACACTTCATTGGTCAATCTGAACATGTTTTTAAACAGTGTATTTTTCAGTTGTCGCGCCAGACGCGGCAGAATCTTGTCGTGGAAAGATCTGGGTTTTAGAAACGCCTATCTTTGGCCTAGGGAACGTTTTGAAAAAAAAAGCTCTATCTTTTAAAAGCTCTATACAGTAAGGGTGATCATAATTATCGACTAATAGAAATAATGGGCTGATTTGCCTCTAAATTTTCCTTGCGAAGTTAATAATAACGTGCTAAAAAGAAAAAAAATTATGAACAAATTTTTTTGGTCATCACTGAATGCAAAATAACGCGAATTGTTCGTTATTTTCATATTTATTATTTAAACAAAACCTCAAATCGGATAGGTTTGGTTCACAGCCCACTCTGAATAATTAACTCACTATCGTAAAAAAATAAAAAATTCGAAAATTTGATTTTTGGCCTCCAACAACTCGATTTTGAGAAAAAAAACGTAAAGTGAGAAAAAGGGATGCCCGTGTTGATCGACAAAAAATTATTTATTATTTTCAAAAAAAAAAATCTCAGATATTAAGGCGTGGTTAGCGAGTTTGGAAGCAAAAACCTCCCCTATTTTGACCAAAAATACAGATTGTTCGAACTAAATTATCAGATTTTTTGAAAAAAGAGATTTTGAAAAAAAAATTTCATTCAAGAAGCGCGCAAAATAAATTTCACAAAACCAGTAATATGTGAAATCCAACCCTAAGTGGCTCGTAATTTTTGCGAAAATCTGATTGGTGGAACCCTATCTATACGCCGCTCGCCAGGAACGAATAAATTTATTTTTCAAATGCGTAGGTTTTTGCGGAGGCTTACGTAGGTTTTTGCGTGGAATCTAACTTTACGCGTATAATTATACGCCACACCCCGCTGTAATAATATTTTTTATTGTTCTGTAAATATATTTCGAATTTTTAGGTTCTTCATCAGGACGTTCTAATAATATGATAAACGAACACAAAAAATATGCAGTCACAACATGTTGTAGAGAAATCAGAAAAGTTAACAAGAAGTATTTTTATACAAAATGGGCAACCTTTTTTTGCCGATAGTACACAATTTTGCTGGTGATCACCCTACTCCTAGTCAAAGAAGAAATTTTTGTTTGAGCAGATTCAAACCAATAGCAACTAATTTGCTATTTACCGACGAANAAAAAGGCTAGAGGCGCTCGCTATCAAAATTTATAATCCGCTTTTAAATAAACAAGTTGATCGTAAAGCTGTTTCATTTATTTGAAACCCCTCACGTTAATTTCTTTATCAAAATGGGCTTCAACTATCGGCAAAAAAAGGTTGCCCATTTTGTCAAAAAATACTTGCTGTTAACTTTTCTGTTTTCTCTAGAGCATGTTGTGAGTCCATATTTTTTGTGTTCGTTAATCATATTATTATAACGTACAGTACGTTACGTACTTAGAGTGGCCGCGATTCAGCCAAGTCAAAAAATGAAAGTTCTCAGATCATCTTAAAAATGCCTGGAGTTGAGGTTATCGACCCCAGGGAAGAAAAAATTCCATATGGACTTTTTTCTCATTTTAACTCCTAGGTGTCTAAAACGCCTTTTTTCGAAAAATATTGAATTTTCGGCCAATCAGAAGGAAGAGCCGAAAATTTCAAAAAAAATCTATAAATTTTTGCGTTTGAAAAAAATACTACTCAATTCCTCAGTTTTTTGTCCGATGCCTATAACATGAAAACTTTACGATCGCGGCCACCCTAAACGTACTGATGAAGAACCTGAAAATTCGAAATATATTTACATAACAATAAATAATATTATTAGCTTACTTTTGTAAGCAAAAATGTATGACATGTCATGACACTGGTTTATCATTTAAAATCGTCAATATGCATAAGGCGGCGAATCAATTCTGCTTTTGAAACCGAATCGGACCATTTTTAGATTTTTTCTGAGATAACTAAAATTGTTTAATTATCAGTTTTTGTTTAAAAATAGGAAACAATGGTCTGATTCGAATCATTTTTTTGTTTATTTTTTTATTCTTAATATTTGTGCTCAGTTTAAGCCATGCTTCCAAAAGGGATGACTTTTATCCTCTTTTCTATCCCTTTTACTCGCAAAAGATAGGGAAAATTTGGGGATAGGGATAGAAAATAGCCAAAGGGATGGCTTTTTTGGAAGCCTGGTTCAAGCTATCTTAAAACTTAATCAGATGAGTCGTTTTCGAAAGTCAGATTAATTCGCCGCGTTTGACTCAGAATCAGACTTCCAAAAAAGCCATCCTTTTGGCTTTTTTCCATCCCTATCCCCAAATTTTCCCTATCTTTTGCTATAAAGGGAAAGAAAAGGGGATAAAAACCATCCCTTTTGGAAGCCTGCTGAGAATGCTCAATCTTGCTCGATTAAAGATATGCAAGCAATTGAGAATATCTTTTATTTATAAATTGACAAATTTTTTTTGAAATAATACATAATACACTTGGGTCGCTTTTTATCAATGTGCCCAGGGGTATCTGTTCTGAGAGAACCAGACTAGATACCGACAAACTTTTTTGGCATCAGAATCTTGACCAAATTTGCAATAGTGAAAACAAATTTTTTTCCCATTGATGACAATCTTACCGGTTATTCGCAAAAAACGGTAATTTGAGTCATGATCAATTTCCATGCCTGATTTCAACCTAGGAATCAACCTAGGAAGCCCAAAAAAAAATTCCTTGTTTATTTTTTATCACGGTTTCCCATACAAAAAACTGTTTGTCGCTATCTTGTCCATTGATAAAAAAAGACCTTGGTCAACCTCTTCTTCACGGTTCCATTGAAAAAGAGCACTCAAATTTTCATTAATGTGGTACTGATTAATCAGCGTTTATTATTTTTTCACAACCTGGGAAAAACTTTAAGAGGCTGCCTACGATTGTGATGCATTTTCAGAGGTTGAACGTCTCCAGTTAAACGTCAAGAATTTTCCGAGCTCACATTTTCAATTTTCGGTCGAATTTTCCCGAAAAATGATAAAAACAGAAATTCTCCATTTTTGTGAAAAAGGCTTGTAAAAAATACATTTCAAATGCGTGGTTTTTGCACAATCCCAGGAAAGTTTGGTCAAATATGTTAATAACTGCCAATGTAATTAAGCATTCGAGAGTCAAAACAAGATGAAAATAAGCATGTTTTAAAATTGCACTCTGGTCATGAACATTTTGATAAAACTGAATTTTTTGGAAAACAAATCAGATACTTTTTTGGGTACACTCTTCCCGCAACATAAGCAAAAAAAAGTTTAATTCTCTATTCTGATAACGAAACATGTTTACTTAAGGGGGGACTGTTCGCTGGTTTTATAAGGTTTCAGGGGCATTATAAATGCTTCAAATTGATTGTGGGTGGTTAAACAGTTTGTTTAACCACCCACAATCAATTTGAAGCATTTATAATGCCCCTGAGACCTTATAAAACCAGCGACCAGAACCCCCTTAATCTTCCAAAGATGTTAAACGTTTAATTTTTAGGCGTTATGTTCTAAATTGTTGCAGCTAGAAGAAAGCCTTGAAGGTCATCTACTTTTATAAAATTAAATCACAATAATTAGATTTCAATTTTCTGGGTTAAATTTTAAGTTCGATATTATTTTTACAGAAATGAAAAAAATCTGATGAGTAATAAATTGAGAAATTGTTCTGAAATGTCGAAAGTTTATAGCTCTCTAGCGATGAAATGATAAATATGATCAACGACAGAGAGCGACCAATCGTATTATTTTGAATTAATTACTTAAAAATTTTTTTTTCAGAAATTAGTTATTGGGTATACTACATTCTCAAACATAACTATATCGATTATGGGGCCCTCTGGTCGTTTTTTGCCTCAAACTGAGCACAAATATCCAGTGAATAATGAAATAATAAAAATTGGTCAAAATCGGACCATTTTTTCTTTTTTTACTGAGATTACTGAATTTTTTTAATCATCAGTTTTAGTTTAAAAAATTGGAAACAATGGCCTAATTCGACTCATTATTTTCAGTTTATTTTCTTTTAATGTTTGTGCTCAGTTTGAGCTTTCTAAGAATTCAATCAGATAAGTCGTTTTCAAAATCCGAATTATATAAAAATGTTGGCTGAAAATGTGGCAAAAAACGAACAGAGGACCCCGTAATTGATATAATATCCCTATGATCAGATTCTTTATTCTGATCTTAAAGTATGTTTACTTAATCTGACCAAGAAGTTAAACATACATTTCTGCGCGTTATGTTCCAAAATGTGTCATGATTGTTTCCTGTCAGTATTGCCGCGAGAACATAGCGCGCAAAGTGTTTACAAGTTGTTTCAGAATCGTTCACATAACTCCATGTTGTTACTACCATGTTTTTGTTAGATGACTTCGAGTAAGGGATTATAATGTCTAGTTATTGTGAAACATATGTTAAAAATGTTATTTTTCTCCAGATTGGACAGTTTTAATTTTGACATAGAAGAGATGTTTGGAGCAATATGTGGGCAAAAAGAACGTGGTATTACATAAGGGTTAAAATTATACAAAATATTCGGGTGTGAAGTAGATATAATTCCGATAGGTCTGTTCTTCCGATATTGATTTATGACGGTGCTTATGTTCTTTCAGACTAAAATTAAGTCACTGAATGATAAAGGAAAGTTACTGCGAACTCTCAATAGTGAGTTTGAGTAGAGAAAAATAATAATCCGCATTATAAGATGTGATTGCTGTTCCCTTGAATTTTAAAGTGATTATTATCCGTATTTTATCTATTATGGCACTTGCTTGGCCTTTTTAGCCACTTTTAAGATTTTGGTAATTGGGGTTTTTTTTGTTGAAGAAAACAAACAGGAAATGACACAACGTACCAAAATCTGAAAAGCGGCTAAAAAGGCTCGGCAATTACCGTAATAAATATGGATCTCCACCCCGTACGCGGTCCCGAATTAAGTTTCACATGATGATTATCCATATTTTTGTTATAAAAATTGCGTTTGCGTAAAAATATCTCTCATTAACAAGCAAAAATAAATGTACTGATATGCTGGTTAAATCGCTGGTTAATCGCTTCTTTTGTTACTGATTACTTTATTTTACTAAATTTCTCGTATTCGATGCTGAACAAAAAGCAGTTGAAATCGTATAAAATTGCAATCGAAATGATAAATATTCCTTGCTTACTCATTTTTTCCATAGCAAAACTTTCGATGGCGAATCGTCATTGACGATGCCCGGGTGATTTAAAAATATCTTTTCGTAGCTCTTTAGGCTTCCTTATTTTCCGAGCGTCAAAAATGTCATTTTGACCTTGGTGAAAATAAATTTTAAATTCGAAACAGACTCACTGCTAAGGCGGCACCGTTATGGATTTTAACTTAAAATAGATGAGTTTGACAAGAAGTTTATTTTGCATGATACACACTTAAAATTTTTTCCTCCAGCAATGAGTATCATGTCACATGATTTATCACTATGCAGTTAATTTTTTGAATAAAATTCCTACTATTTTGAGCAAAGTTTCTATTTTAATTTTCTCGATCATTTAGATGAGAGACCGTCCTTGAAGTTTAAATTCAGAAATCGTACAAAAATTATAAATAGAATTTGGAAAAGTTAATCCTTCATATATTTCTCTTGCATATTTTGAAGTGGTCGTGAAAATTAGCTCTAGTTTTCCCAAATTTATTTCATCAAAAAGTTCAAATTTATAGATGTCGCACTGTTAACTTTCAATAACTAACAATGGTATCATTAGCTTTGGACTGGAATGCTGAAACTAGGCTGTCACTTTCGGATGCTAAAAGACCGAGCAAGATAGAAAAAATCGATGTAGGCCATTTTGAATGATTTTTTGCCGAGAATTTCTTTCAAAAAAATGGGGTTCAAGTCAGAAAACAAATGTGATTGTTTCGATTTTTACATTCTGAGTTAATGACTCACAAATGGCTATCAGTGAAGCTAAAAAAAAGTGACAAAATTATTCCAGGACCGAAACAAAGCTAAATCAATTATGCACTGTCAAAGTACGCAGGTTAAAGGAATTCGGAAGAAAGAATTTTGAGACGTGGGAACGTTTGTGAAGCTAAACTGATTGAGACTCAACAACTTTATAAAGCTCAATTTGAAAGATCTACTCTTGCAATCAGGGATCAGATTTTTTCAAAATTTTTCAATTTTATTTTGTTGAAAAATGAGCCACAAATCGGCCGAAGGCCCCTAAAGGGGGATTTAATTTTTCAAAGTTAAATTTGTTAACTTATGAATTTGAAAAATTTTGATCTAGGGTCTTGGAAAAGGATTTGTTGTTTTTTATTCAAATTTGTTAAAAAATGAGAATAAAATCGGCCGATGGCCGATAAAGGGGGATATTACAGTTTTGATTTAATTTCGATGAAAAATAAACCCCAAATCGGCCGAAGGCCGAACAAGGGGTATTTTATATTCTCAATTTAATTTTGTTGAAAAATGAGCCCCAAATCGGCTGAAGGCCGCTAAATGGGAATTTAATTTTTCAATTAAAATTTGTTAAAAAATGATCCCCAAATCGGCCGATGGCCGATAAAAGAAGATTTTATGTTTTTCATTTATTCTTGAAAGAAAATTATTAATTAATTTTTGAAAGAAAATTTTATTTTTTGAACATAATTTCAATTTTTTAACAGAATATCAATTTTCAAACAGAATTTTCAAGTTTTAAACAGAATTTTCAATTTTGAAACATCATTCTAAATTTTTCTAGAAAATTTTGAATTTTTGGACAAAATTTTCATTATTGAACATAATTTAAATTTTTTTTATAAAAATTTTCACTTTTTAATGTAAAGTTTTCGAAATTTTCACTTTTTAATGTAAAATTTTGCGAGTCAGAAAGTCGAATTCTATGGAGTCGGTGCCGAAAATTCCGACCTGGCGACCCGGAAAATCCGCTCTCTGATGATATCTATATATTTCAGCAACATTTACAAATTAATAATTATAAAATTATCGAGTTATAGTCTAAACTACATAAAAAATTATGTTCTTTCAGGAAAAATTTTGCGGGTCGAAGGGTAGGCGACTTTTCCAGGTCGGGTCGGCACCGACCTGACCCGACCTGCGTTCCGGGTCCAAATTTACGTCCGGCGACCCGGAAAAATCCGGTCCCTGCTTGCAATTCTTTTGATGACTTTAGTTTGTCTTCTAAGTTTGTCTACAAAATCCTAAGCCTCCTGCTGCAATAGTCTAATTTAAAAAAATTTTACAATATATCGCCTATTCACACTTTTGTTAATATCCCGGTCCTGCTTAGGAAACGTAGTGTGTTTTTAAGAAGGAGGGCCGGGATATTAACAAAAGTGTGAATAGGGGTTATTCGGTTGTAAAATGCAATACAAATGTTGAGCTGAAATTCGAGTGTTAGAGTTGGACCATCATCTCAGCAGATTTGAAAATTACTCTCATCATGTTTTTTTGAATTGTATGTCTTTTCAATTACAAATTTTGTTAACTGCAAGAGCTCAAATTTATCTTGAAAGATATTCTCTGTTATAAATTCTTGCGAATATCATTTTCCCTACCAAAGTGAACTTGAATAGGGTGTCCGAAAAATTCTGCATTTGGACACCTACATTTCCAGGGAAAAGTATAAAAGAGGCAAATTTAGTGGTTAACCACGATGATTGGTTAACCACTCTTTTTTAAGAATCGAGATGCAAATCCTGACTTTTTAAAATGTTTGTTTTTTGATACTTATGGGCTCAAATCTTCATGTCAGATGTGACCTGTTTACCCTTACTCTGCTTGATGGGCGGTCTCCTCTTTTCAAGCATTTTGCGGTTTCTCCATTTTGACCAAATTAACTTGAAAATTTTAGTTCGAATATTTGTAAAAATGGGGTTTTTCTCTCTAACCCGTACTTTTTTGTAAAACATGTTTCTTGTCGGCAAAAACACGGCTCTTTACGCCTTTGAACTAGCAGCAAAACAAGCCAAAATTCAGCCACTGAATCATAAAACTAGAAACTCAACTGGACCGCCCTAACTCACCAACTTTCATATTCATTCAAAGCAAAGTGCCGAGCGGCAAACATTATTTTTTCGAGAAAAAACTAAACATTTTTATTTCCAAGTTTTCAAGACGAATGTAACGTATGCAAATTTGCAATCTTCGTGGGCAACTTTCGAATAAGAATCTCCAAAATTGATAAATGTTTTTCCAGAGCCCGTCTGAACTGTGATGAGGAACAGAGTTTCGCATGATATCCTATTTCCAACCTAAGTGGATCTTGATAATGAGAGCTATCTCTATAGCGCGTGTTCGAATCCCACTAAGGGTGCTTGATATTGGGAGCGCAACAGTTTATTAGTACGTTATCACTAAGGCAATCACTAACACAAACACTTAGACAATATTAGTGAGATTCGAACAAGCGATAAAGAGATAACCCTCATTTTAAAAGATCCACTTAGGTTGGAAAAACATATTAGCTGAATCTAGAGTCTAGATTCTAGAGCAAAAACGGAATTATCAGTTAAAAAATGAATTAACCAGTTTTTCGAGTTTGAATGATTCGAATCGAATAATGAAATCTTTTGGTTAATCTGTTGAAAGATATAGTTTTTGTCAGGAGTACGATCCGTTAATTAATTTCGCCATACTATTTCCTTATCAAACTTAAAAAAAATCCTTAAATTATGAAATTCCGCTCTGAGATTGGTTCTTATGAAAAAAATCGTTTCTCATTGATTCTAGCATTTTCGGAATTCTTATTAAAAAGCCACGCTTAATTTATTTTGTGAAACACAAAATAAGAGATAATACTAAAGTACCGGAGATCCGTTTTGAAAATCAAAGATTTAATTTTATGTTTATTTGGGCTGAAATGATGCCAATGAGCAACATTTTTGGCCAAGACTTATGTGTTGCCCATTGCTAACACCCACTGTATCAAAATAAATCTTTAAGGGAGTAACCGACGGACGCTATATCTCGGAACTCAGTCATGAGAAAAAGTTAATTTTTGCTGCATTCTCATTTTTGATATCGATTTCATTCCAAAAAATTGAAAAAAAAATTTTCGATATAAAAAAATTTCATAAATTTCGTATTTTTACGAAGTATTATTTTCATTCACTTTACTGTATTTTTTAAAGTATTAATCTGTTGAATTTAATTTTGCTTGCACATTTTGCCTGTGAATTCAATCTGGAATGTAAAAATGAAAAATTTTCATTTTTCGAAAAAAAATATTTTTTGAAAATATTTATTTCAGTTTTTTAAGGTACCCAAACTTCGAGCGCGTCGCATTAAGGGGATTGTGGGTGCTTCCAGCAATTTGCTGGGAGAAAAATAATCCCTTTTTGAAACTAAAATATCTTTTGTGAGAATTGAGTGAACGTTTATTTTTTCCAATTTGTATATTGTAGTCCGTAACCTTGAAAAGTCAAAAATTGATTTATTTTTAGAAAATATATCACATCAACCTTTAAGCGCCTTGTGAGCACATGAGCCACAATTGTGGCTCCAGCATACCTAAAACCATCGAAAAAAGACAAAAACTGGATCGAGGAAATCATTTGTTTCAATATCATTATAAAGGAATTTAGGATCGGTTTCGAGAAAATAATATCTGAATTTTTTTTTCGAATTGTTTTTGTTCCGGCATTACGGGGAGTTGAATTTATCAGGATTTGAGCCTATGTGTTCACTTCCGTAAAAATTATTTGCGGAACTGCGAATACAGAATCAAATGTGAGAGTTAGCCAGTTTAGGAAAGTGTTTGTGCATGGCGATACAGAGTGAAATAAAAATTATTGGTATTAGGGGCAGACATTTTTTTAGGGAAGTCGAAAATCTAATTTTTAACTTCAAGTATCAACATTGAAAAAATATTGTCTATTAAAAGAGTGAATTTAACGCATCATAACATTGTCCCGATGTTGTACTTCATTACCCATTTTACGTCGAAAAATAAATAGACAAATTACTCATTATCTGCTTTTATAGGGCAAAAATAAACATTTGTATTCAAAAATCATGATTTTTAAGTCAAAATTTTGACTTTTTATAAATTACTTTTTGATCTTATGAGATATCTAATCAAAAGCGGGACAAACTATGACGAAGGCAGATTCCTGGTGCATGTTTTCGACAGAGATAAAATTGTAGAGACAACGTGACAGTGTATACGTGATATGGTTCAACCTTGCTCTTCTACTGTTTTTTCTAGTAGACTCAAAATTAAATTCTAAGAAATATGAAATGTCGAATGCTAAAATATGACCTTTCAACTTCCTTATGCAGACCAAATTAAAATTCCAACTACCTTAAGCTTTCTGTGAAAAACATTCAAAGTAGAGCCACAATTGTGGCTCTGGTGCGTTGGCGGAACTTTTTTTTAATTGCTCACAAGGGTTAAATAATTTAAATAGAATTAAAATGTCGTATTGACAAGTATTAAAAAGTCGTACAAATTGCTTCAATTTTTTTCAATAGAAACGTCTCAGAAATGTGGTGTTTGATTACTTTGTTTTCTTGATATTTCGCCTATTTGCTCGTAAACGGTTATGTTTAAAATAAAAGCACTTTAAGGAAATCGTTTTTGCTCGGAACTATAAAGTGGGGTTTTTTTCGATATTTTTTCGAGTACGTTAACAGGGGATTTGTGGGTGCAGTATGTTTATTTTCGACCCAGGTCGCAAATTTTCTGGTATTTTTCGATATTGATACCTGACCGATCCGAGCCCTCGGAATCGTTTTGCAATTAAAAAGAAACATCCAAAGTATTTCTGGATATTTTTTTATTCTAGAAACATTGAAATGCGCTTGCTAACAGATCAATAAACAAAATAACCCATTAGTGATCAATTTCCAGGAGATTTAGACTCATAAATGTGTGGGAAATTTTTGATCTAATAATTGTCTAGGGAGAAAATTTTCCAAAAATACTAATATCGTTTCGGACTTGCATAAAAAACGGAAATAATTCTAAGATATTGGTATCATTTCAGAATACAAAAAATCAATCGCTATAGAAAGTTATTCTAAAGATGAAAGTATTTCAGGTATTGATAGTTTTGTTCTAGAGTTTTTGCGTCCAGTTTTCATATTTCATTGCTTGCCTATTCAATGTTAATAATTGTCGCGCATTTAAATATCAGCATGAAATATGTGATTGCCAAGAATATATAAAAAAAATTATTAAAATTTCCTTGGTTTCAAATGTTTTATTACGTTAATAGAGAATGGATTTATTTAAAATAGAGAAAGAAATTCGCAATGTTACCGTTTCGTGAGTTATACTTTTTTTTGTAAATAATCTTACATTTTTGTCCTATATTTTAACTATTAGCATAGGAATTTTCATAAAATAATTTTCGGCGAATTGAAGTATGAATTATAAATATGGCTATTGGTTGCATTGTTAGAGGAATTTTTTTCTTGACCATAATATCGTCCATTTATGTGATTTTGATACTGTGGATATTGACGGTATACGTTTCAATTGAAAAAGAATACCGAACAATTAGGTTTTATTGCATTTTAACCGCTTGCTGAGTCATATGAAAAAAAGTTTCCGGCCAAGCACCAGAGCCACAATTGTGGCTTCTACTTGAATGTTGTTCCAGAAAGCTTGAAGGCCAGTTGGAATTTTAATGTTTGTCTGCTATAAGGAAGTTGATAAGTCAGTTATTTTTGCATTCGGACATTTTCATATTCTTGTAGTAATTTTAATTTGAGGTTTTCTAGAAAAATAGTAAGATAAAGCCAAGGTGATCCATATTGCACGTTGATACACGAGTCACAGTTGGTCTCTACAATTTTATCTCTGTCGAAATACAATGCCACAATGAATTCTGGCCTTCGTCATGTTTTTTGTCCGCTTTGATTTTATTATCTCATAAATCAAAGTTGAATTTTTATAAATAAGTCAAATTTTGATTTAAAATCATGATTTTTGATACAAATGTTTATTTTTCCCCTTTAAAGCAAGATAATGCTTTTGTCATTTATTTTTCGATGTAAATATGGTAATGAAGTTACAGACTGTGGACAATGTTTTGATTGCGTGTTTAGTTAAATTCACTTTTTATATAACTATAATTTTTTCATGTGATATTGAGTTTGAATAGTTAGATTATTTCATCCTATAAAAAAATGTCTTGCCCCTTAGGGATACCATATAATTTTTCTATGTTCAACTGTTTGCATGCACAATAACACTTTCCTAAAAATCTGGCTAATCTCACATTTTGATTTGTATGTCCTAGTTTCCGAAATATATTTTTACGGAAGTGAAACATAGGCCTCAATAATCCTGATACATCAATTGCCCCGTATGCCGGACAAACATTCGAAAAAATTTCAATTATTTTCTGCGAACCGAATCTATATTCTTTTATAATGTATTTGAAACAACAGATTCCTTCGATCAGTTTTTTGTCTTTTTTCGATGATTTAGGTATGGCTTGGAGCCACGAATTGTGGCCTCTGTGTCACAGGGTTTTAAAGTGTTGATGTGATAATTATTTTTCTAAAAATAATCAATTTTGACTTTTCATAGGTTTACGACTACAATTTATACAATTGGAATATAACGTTCACTCTATTCTCACAAAAGATATTTTTAGTTTCAAAAAAGGGGATTATTTTTCTCCCAGCAAATTGCTGGGTGAATGCACCACTATCTTAATTGCGATGCCGCGCTCAAAGTTTGGGTACTTAAAAAAACTGAAATAAATATTTTCAAAAATTATTTTTTTTCGAAAAATTTGAATAATTTTTTCATTTTTACTATTCCAGATTGATATTCACAGCCAAAATTAAATTCAAACAGATTATTACTTTAAAAATACAGTAAGTGTAATGAATAATATATTACTTCGTTAAAATATTAAATTTATGATAATTTTTTTTATATCGAAATTTTTTTTTCATATTTTTTGATGAAATCGATTTATCAAAATGGAGAATTGCAGCAAATAATTTAAACTTTTTCTCATGACTGAGTTCCGTAGATATGCGGTCGTCGGTTACTCCCTTAAAGATTTATTTTGTACGTGCGGGTTAGCAAGTGGAACTACATAAGTCTTGGCCAAAACTGTTGCTCATTGCATTCGCCCAATAAATCATAAAAAATGTAAGATCTTTGATTTTCAAACGGATCTCGCTGGTACTTTAGTTTTCTCTATTTTTGTGTTTCACAATTATAAATTAGCTGTTGGCTTTTTAATAGATGTCCGAAGATGCTAGAATCCATATGAGAAACGATGTTTTTTCATAAGATACTCAATANATTTCCTAACAGTGCTTTTTTAACTAACCGTTTTGAGCCAAATTGGCGAAATTAATCCAAAAAAACAAAGTATTTTCAAAAACACCCATTTTGAGACGTTTTTTATTAAAAAAAAATTGAATAAGACAAAATTTCAAATTTCTGGCTTCATTTTGTTCCGGAGTTTTCGAATTAAGCATACTACACAAAAAAGTGAAAAATTCTGATGTCACCTCAAAAAATCATTTCTCTATGAAAAACGGCCAAAATTGAATTTTTGGACGGGTAATACGACCGGTACGATCATACAAAAAACTTCCGGTTAATTTTTTTGAAAAATTCAGACAAATATTTCAAAAGTGTCACAACGAGACAATCAATTAAATCAAATAAATTCTTACTGTATTACAGTACTTATTTTTTGCAAAAAAAATTTAAATCGTTTGAAAATCACTTAATGGCGTCGGTTACTGCCTTAATCAATTAAATCAAATACATTTTAACTGTATTACAGTACTTATTTTTTGCAAAAAAAAATTTAAATTATCAAAAAAAGCCTTGAGCGGGATCAGAAAAAAATTCTAAGACTTTTGTCCCATAACACGATAGCCTCAAAATGATCACGTGACCGTATATTTAAGGAATAAGGTTGATAAAAATAGTACTGTTTTTTTCAACAATTGCTNAAAATTAAAGGTGAAAACAACACATTGATATTTGTCATATCTTCTCAAAAATAAAAACAAATCTTATGGTTTTTTGATCAAGTCGATCCTATTTTTACAGGTCCGGGGGTGCAAGTAGATTATTCATAGATTTCTGTAAAAGTCCATAAAAAAGTCTAAAAAAACTTGAAAGTCCCTAAATGTTAATAATGATATGCAAAAATCTGCATTCTGTGGTCATTTTTTGCAAATTTTGTCAACAGTAGTTACTCTGTTATAGTTACCCCTGAACTTTCGAAAAAAGGTAACTACAATGTATAACATATAAAAAGTAACTTTAATGAGTGATTGGCCGGGGTAACTTCAACAGATAATTACTCAATATTTTTTTCAATTTTAGAATTCTTTTTTTTGTAACTTATATCTGTTCTTTGTATTTTTGAAAACAGGCATAACTTAAATTTCATTATGAAGGGAGTACTGGTCCCATTTAGAGACTCGAACATGAACTTTTCCGTAGATTATCTTCAAACTGAACTTCTCTAAAAAGGTTAACTATAACAGATAAAAGGTAACTATAATAGGGGTAACTATAACAGAGTAACTACGGTATTTATAATAAACTCTGAACCGGAATAAAAAATCGTTGAGTGCCCTATAATCATACAATAGACAGACAAAAAGGTCTTAATCATGATCAGATATTGTATTTTCGTATTTGGAAGTTCGACTTTACATAAATTTTGTTCAGATGCGAGAGAAAGGTCATTTTTGGACTCGAGGCTATTGAATTTAGATTTATTTCAATTTCTGATCCGCATCGCTTTTCCGCACTTCCAATTTCCTTCGATTTTAAACAAAACAGTTTGCTAGGCATGTGTTTTTATTTCTTTTTGTTATTACCGCCAAAAATCAAACTGTGTTTATACCATTTCTTCTAATTAGGATAATAAAAAATAATCAAATACGGTTTTCAGTACAAAAAACATGGAAGCATTTTGCGTTCCCTTCCAGACTGCTGGTGCCATTGCCTATTTTTAACGAAACAATTTTTTAATGTTTAACATCAGTCCTGAATAAAACTCGGTGAAAAAAGGGAGAGGCCAAAACAGGCTTTTCTTCGACAGGAAAAATTGAAATTAACAACATGTTAAAAACATTATTTCTTGAAATATAGCGTTTTGAAATGGAGAAAAAATACTATAGGAGCGTAACCAGTGAGGCGGGATCGAGATCAAAGAGACCGACGGACCGTGTTGAATATGTTGATACTTAACCGAAACATCCAAATCAAGTAAATTTAACAAGAATTTTCCAGTCAGAACGACATTCAGCTCATGCAATAAGCAGAAATCATCGAATTATTTCAATGAAAAAGTTCAATTATAAATAATTCGTTATATTTTAATAGAGCATGAATTAGAAGATACATGTTATTAGGAAATCGAATAATAACCGATGTGAAGCATTTGAAAGGTAGACAGTTTGGGAACTGAACTTGTTGAAAGAGTTATGGCTAGTTATAGCGTGATAATCATTAAATGTGTGATTGAATGCAACATTTATGTTCAGTAGATATTTATTCTTGTAGAATTAATTCTCGAGTCACCTTTTATCAATTACTGAATAAAAATTGTGCCAGAACATGTCCCAATCAGGGAAGGGCATCCGAGCAGATTTTGCTGATCAGATCAGAAACTTTGGGCCTCAAAATTTATGCTGATCGGATCGGACCTTTTCCGGTGATTGCTTGATATACACCACTACATTTAAGCTTCCCATTATCAGATCTTGCCATAATTACTCCACATTCACATAGGACAACATGGATCAATCAAACCCGCCCGCTATAAATAGGTAACGTTTTGCATTGAGTTCCGTTCCGAAGAGGGATTGTACCACCCCTACCATGTACAATCCTAATATTTGAAAATGCGATCTGCATTTGATGGTTGACCCTTCGTTAATCTGATGAATGAAATCGGCCTATTCCTATCAATATTTTTATTGTTGCTCATATATTGCCTTTTTTTACTGAATAATAATACTCTTAGCGTCCTTTTGAGATGAGACCCGTGGGAAAAGATATCACACATTTTCTACTTATCTTATTAAAACCAAATGTGAAACTCTTTAAAAAATGGAAAAAACTTCTCAAATTATAACGTCCTTTCAAACGCCCACGCGTTTTAACTTTTGAACCAAAAAAATGAATTCTGTCCTCATATCGCCGAAAATTCCCAATATGGCCAAACCTTATTGGAAAAAAACTTTCGATGATATTGACCTCCTGTACAGCGTTTTCTCACTGACCTTATTTATCAAAAATACCTATAAAAATAAAAAAAATCACAGGTAAAAAAAATATAACATCGTAACAGTATGTAGAAAATGAAGCTACAAAAACGCTGAGTGAATTTGTTTAATAGAATTAGTTTGACATTTGCATTTTCAAACCGGATCCTTTCAAACTGTTTGTAAAAACCCCTTATCCTTTTCACAGCCAAAGTGTCTCTCAGTAGTGAAAAAGGTGTCAACACCGTTTACATTTCAGCTATTGGAAACAACTTATGCAATTGAATTATCCGATCGCTTTAAAATTATCCATTTTTTTTGAAAATTTACATATAATAAAGCTCATTTTTTAAATAAAGAGGACCATTTTCGTAATTTGAAATAAATGGGAGTTGTAGTTATCAGCTATATTATATATAAGGACTCCACCGGATGATGTGTTCTCAAAAGCTATTAAGAGGCACTTTGGTTGAGAAAAAGATATAAATGACTATCATCGTTTTTTTTTATGATGAGAAGTTTTTACAAAGCACAGTTGTTAACTGGCTTAAAAATTTGCGGTATGTTTAGTTAGAATATCAATATATTTGCACTGCAACATTTGTATTTTCGAATAGAAAAAAAGCATAAAAAAAAACAAGATTCAAACAAGGGTTTGAGTTTTTATAATACTTAATTTTATTTTAAGAATCTCTATATCCCTTTATCACACTTTGGTTAGAATGCGTAGCAACAAAGTTAAAATCACACGTTAAAAGGAGTAGTGGCTACGCATTCTAACCAAAGTGTGATAAAGGAATATGTTGTTTTAGTTCAAGAGCAAGAGCAGGCTCACAATAATGTTCAAGCGAGCAGTGAAAAATTAAATACAGCCATTATAATCAATCAGTCTTTAATAACATTGATGGCGGGATGAAAAAGTATAGATAGTCTGGAAATCGAACCCAGGTGGCGAGTCATGACTTAGTGACCAACAACATTCGGAATACACTTCCCCGTTTTAATTTTTCAAGCAAGTCTCATGAACACGATTTTGGTCTTCAGAATCTAAAAGTTTACAACGCACTTTCTGCTCAAACTTTGAAATTACCGGAGATTTCTTTTTCCAGCCGAATATAATATCTTTACTTTGGATGATTTTGTCAATGTGAGCTTAGCTCGGACCTCCTACACTGTGCACGGTTCGCATCATGATAGACATATCCGATGTATTTCTTGTTGTATCCGAATGCATTTTTCTTCACTTAATTAATTAATACTGATTTTTCAAATTTATTAGGTCACACCCTTCATCAAATACAGACAAAAAATGGTGACAATATATGTTGGAATTTCCCGACATGGAAATAATTCCAACTTGGAAATAAATACAATACAGAAAATGTGTTTTGGTTCAAAATCAAGGCGATCGTTGTAAGTTAAACTACCAACGGGATAAAAAATCATCAGAAAAAATAAGTTGAATATTTATTGTAACATATATATTTTGACTACCATGTAGTCATCATCAGTGCTAGTTAAACAGTACTAAACGGTTGTGCACAAAATTTGAAATCAATAAGTATATTCTAGAAAGTTTTTTCTTTAATAACACATGCAAGTATTTTGACAAAGTGGGCACCTATATAAGTTTGCATAAGGGCCCACTTTGTATTATAAGATATGAACTGCTTTATGATTGACCTGGTCATTTAATTTTGGTCTAAACAGTTTTATTGCTACTGCTTCCATTCTTTTCCTATGTTGGGTATTTGTCAGATTAGAGAAAAGTATTGTGAATCTGTCTTGTAAAAAATATATGCGGTCATTGAACGTAGGTGACTCTCCTAGGGCAGTTTTAAATAAGTTTTGGCATATTGGACACTTTAAAGTGTGTTGAACAACAGCAGTTTCTCTTGATTCCTGCTGATGTTCTTGAATCCGAACTTTTAGTTGGCGTTTGGATTCACCAATGTACCGTTCAAAACAGTCACAAAGAAAGTTATAGACACTGCAGTTTTTATCTACAGTATCGTTCTTGGTTTTTAATTTCGGCGATAAAAAGTTATTACGCCTAATATTTTTCCAACAAAAATTTATTTTATATTTTGGCGAATATTTTTTAATCATCCAAATTATTTTTTTAGAAATTTCTCCGCATCTCCGGCTCGTCTATTTCAGAACGATATTAAAATGTTTATCAGGATTTTCAATTCGCTCTTTTTCTTTAGTTTTCTTATCAGTTTTTGATTAAAAATTACGTTCTTTAATTTCTAAGATTTTTTTTCTCACTAGATTTCTTAATATCGTTCTGAAATATACGAGCCGGAGATGCAAAAAAATTTCGAAAAAAATAATTTGGATGATAAAAAAATATTCGCCAAAAAATAAAATAAATTTTTGTTGGAAAAATATTAGGCGTAATAACTTTTTATCGCCGAAATTAAAAACCAAGATCGATACTGTGGATAAAAACTGCAGTGTCTATAACTTTTTTGTGACTGTTTTGAACGGTACATTGGTGAATCCAAACGCAAACTAAAAGTTCGGATTCAAGAACATCAGCAGGAATCAAGAGAAACTGCTGTTGTTCAACACACTTTAAAGTGTCCAATATACCAAAACTTATTTAAAACTGCTCTAGGAGAGTCACCTACTTTTAATGACCGAATAAACTTTTTACAAGACAGATTCACAATACTTTTCTCTGATCTGACAAATACCCAACATAGGAAAAGAATGGAAGCAGTAGCAATAAAACTGTTTTGTCCAAAATTAAACGACCAGGTCAATCATAAAGCAGTTCATATCTTATAATACAAAGTGGACCCTTATGAAAACTTATGTAGGTGACCACTTTGTCAAAATACTTGCATGTGTTATTAAAAAAAACTTTCTAGAATAAACTTATTTTTGTTGATTTCAAATTTTGTGCACAACTGTTTAGTACTTTTTAACTAGCACTGATGATGACTACATGGTAGTCGAAATATATATGATTCAAATAGATTGTCCCAGTGAAAAAAAGAAAGGATTAAAAAATTGCTCTTGTCTCTTTACACCAGTGCGAAATCGTACTCGACTGACATGGCTAAATTAATATTGCACTCTTGGCATGACAGATTTGTATATGTCATCACGAAGTGCCCCCTAGATTCGACTGCTAAATGCAAAAAATGGTCTCAAATCAAAATTTCGTGCAAGAATTTTAGAACTCTAGAAAATGGCATCACAGGCACATCGATTTAGTCAACAATACCCCTTCTCTTATTCTATTTTCTGGAAATTCTGGCTTGAATTTAGGCTGATCTCTCCTGGGTATTATTGAAAATATCATTTGACGAAATAATGATATTCAAATAATTTATGTGTTATATACCGTTTTTATCCAAACAGTGCTGTACATGGTCAATGTAGAAAATAGATTGAAGCGGCGTGCAATTCGTTAATTAAACTAAATCTTTAATTGATATGACAAAATATATTTAGCTTTACAGTATAGAAAAAGTCTGAATTTATGCCGAGAACCTTAAGTTAAAATGAATAATCCGATTTCCGAGTGATAATTTTAAAATACGTCATAACCAGAAGGATATAGGGCAGGCCAAATAATTATAACACAATTATTATTGTGTCAAATCCATTTCCAATTCAATATTTCTAAGAAAATTATTTAAAATATTTAATCGGGAATGGTTCGTTCTGTTCTGAAATGGTTCGATCTATTTTGAAAAGTTTGACAAAAAATCGATATTAGGTTGTCCCAGTAAAAAGCTTCGACCCTTTTTTACTTCGACACTGAATATCAATTATTTGACGATCCAATCAGCTCATAGACCCGTTTTCACTGGGACAATCTATTTGAATCATTTAGTATGTTACAATAAATATTCACCATATTTAAAATAATTCTATGGAGATTTCTCAACCAAAACACAACCAGAAAAAATAAGAAGTTAAATTATTACATGATTACAGTGACTCTGAGGAAGTGTATCCAAAAATTAAAATTTAATTTTCTGATTATACAAAGATGCAGTTTTCAACAACAATANAATTGATATGACCAAATATATTTAGCTTTACAGTATAGAAAAAGTCTGAATTTATGCCGAGAACCTTAAGTTAAAATGGATAATCCGATTTCCGAGTGATAATTTCTAAATAGGTCATAAACAGAAGGAGGCCAAATAATTATGACGAATACATTAGAAACTCAAAAAATTTCACCGAAGAAAACGACCATAATTTCACTAGTCCCGGTAAAGCGAAATTTAAAAAGTTCAAAAATAAGTTCGAAATTATCAAGAAAGGATTCAGGTTCAAAAAAGACCGTGAAAGAACTGAAGCTTTCATGATAAGAACTAAACTACCTTCTATAATTGATCAGTTTGACCACAAAGCGTTCAAACTTTTCTAAAATCCAAAATAAGCATAAAAAATGCCAACCTCCTAATATATATTTTTTCGGAACTTTTGGAAAATTACACACAAATATAAAATTCTAGTATTGTCTCTGTTAGTGTTTGACTTGAAACTTGTTAATAAAACTTACATCTTTGATAATGATAATAAATCGAAACGTTAGATAACTATGCTTTTTAATAATAAAATAATTATGACACAATTATTATTGTGTCAAATCCATTTCCAATTCAATATTTCTAAGAAAATTATTTAAAATATTTAATCGGAAATGGTTCGTTCTGTTCTGAAAT
>SCLH01000430.1:565399-575822 GCA_004367855.1 Oikopleura vanhoeffeni | reverse complement strand
CACATAGTATTTACTTAGATTGCTGACCGCAAAAATAGCTTTTTAGATTTTGAAATTAAAATATATGGTTTTTAAATTGCAAGAGTTCAGTTGTTTAACTTGTTTAACAGTTGTTTAGTGTTAAAATGAAAAATATTACTCAAGAGGTGTTTTGAAGCCTTTTTTCACTACCAGGTGGTGCCATGTGTAAAAATAAATAATGCAAAAGATTTTGGCTTGAACAACTATCCTTATACAGTATGTGTTTTTTTCACTTGCGAAATGGAATTGGTCATGTAGTGATACGGCCAATTGAACAATGGTAATAGTGGATTATATTTCAACAACACCTTGACAAGGATGGCTTTCAAAATAAAATTCACATAGTTACCATTTTTAATTGGCCGTAATCATCTAAATGACAATTTCAATTTCGCAAGTAAAAAAAACACATACTGTAAGTATAATTATACATTCATTTTTGATTTTAGTCACGAGATAGACGAATTAGCTCTTTTAACCACCAGGTGGCGCCCCATGGCGCCGAGTGTCAAAATTAATAATGCCAAAGTTTTCCTCTACAAAAGTCACCTTAGTAAGAATATTTGTAGATCATTATCTTGTTCCAATACTGTTTTAACTGCATTAAACAAAAAATTGCATCCAAATAGTGCATTTCCGGTCTGATGAGAAATTTCTAGAACTCACCAAAATTCTTGAAATTAAAAATAAGGGGAACTATCGGAGGTCTGTTTCGATATTCCGCCGGCCAAAATGACACTTCCCCAAAATATTATTGGTCTATGTGTTCTGAAACACGCTCGTGGAGGTTAAGGTTAAAACGTAGCCGTCGTTAAAATGTACCTACTCCAATTTATAAGAATACAAAACTGCTTTGAAATTTTTGACAATAGCCATTTGGTAAATATATCCCTAATCTACAAAAATAATTTAATCAGAATAATTTTTGGCCGTAATTTTTTTTTGCATTTTTTTTCAATAAGTTTATGCTTTGGAAGTGTTCCCTAGCAATGACGTGCTATTTTTACATTTTAAAATTTTAACACCCTTAAAAGAATACGACCGCTACTTCATTAAACGCGGTGTGCATATCTTAAGGGGATTGTGGGTGCAGTAGTTATTTTCGACCACGGTCTCAAATTCCGTATTATTTTTGTTGTATTCGATCATCAAGCACATGAGAAATTGATTGCAAGCAAACAAAAGTTTATTACTATCGAATAACTAGTTCTAGAATATCGGATTTGCCTTGAAAAATATTAAATTATTTCAAATTCTAGACATAGGATAGTCTAAATTACAAGAATGATAATCAAGCAGAAAAAAAGCATAAAGAATATCAATATAAAGATTGTTATAGAATTTTTGCTCTTTTTTGCAATATTTCAATTTTTAGCCTAACAATGTGATGATGGCGCGCAGTAGATCTGCATAAAATAGTGATTGCGAGAAATCTGACAGAAATTATTTAAATTTTTTCAGATGGAAATTATCTTAGAGATTCGCGAAGATTACTTGAAAAATAAAAAAAAACTAATGTAGCGTTCTTGAGAAATAGTCCGTTTTCTTAAAAAAAAATACATTTTGCCTATATTTAACTATAGCAAGGAATTTTCAAAAATAATTTTCGGCGAATTAAAATGAATGTATAAAATATTTTCAGATGCGATTGTAGAGAATTTTTTTTCACCAATAGTATCGGCATTATGTGATTTTGGATACGTGGATATCACGAAATAGATCAATGAAGCGTAAAAGCAGCAATCAAGTTTTATGCATTAAACGACTCTTGTTAAAATATTTTCTAGAAAAACCTTGAATAGTATAAAATTGATTCATTTCTAGAAAATGTTTTTACATCAACCGTTAAATGCATAAAAACTTATTGCTGCTTTTTCTCTTCATTAAAGTTTAACTTTATATCCACGTATCTGAAAATTACATAATGCCGATATTATGTGTCAGAAAAAAAAATCTCTTCAATATAGCCTGAAATTTTTTTCAAATTCATTTCGATTCGCCAAGATTTTTTTTTGAAAATTCATGGCAATAAGTAGCGTGTCCACCATTAATTTGTATTATAAAAACTACTTAGATAATATTGGGTTTTACTCCCGCGGCCTTGTAGTTATGTACACTGGGTGCAACCCTTATCCGTACGACCCTTATCCGTAACGATGTACCCTTACCGAACTGAATTTTGAAGTGACGAAAACAACCCTTATCCGTACGGTAAATTAGAGAAAATTTTCAAGATTTCTAAAATTTTCTATATTTTTTCAAAAATAAATGAATAACTAGCTAACTTGCCCACGGTTTTAAGAACTATTTTGGTGAATATATAAACTTTAACAATACAACAAAATAAATTTCTAATGTTTTTTTTAGAATAAATCAAGCTAAATTTCAGTGTTTTTTTCTTGGTTGCAATAACCGATGCAAGAATCTTCCGGCTGATAATCTTTTTCATACATTATTTTTTCCTTGAAATTTAAAGCAGCAGGCAAGTCGAACGCGGATTTTTTTCAGGGACAATAGTCAAATTACATACACTTGTCATGTTGGCTGGTCACGTCAACTCTTGAATGGGAACAGATTTCTGTTGTAAAATTTTCAATAAATTTTCAAAATAATCCTGAAGGTAGACTTCGCCAACAAACGAAACCATAATCTCCCCGCCAATATCGAGATTACGGGGGCAATCAACAAATATCTCTGAATAATTGGAATTTAAAAAATGGGTCCGAATCGCCCGACGATTGTACCCCATTTTTAATAAAAACTAAGTAATTTAACAAACTTCAGAATTTCAGAAAAAGAATAAAATAAATTGGTCCATGAACTTATTTTTATTTTATTTCTCAACAAGATATTTGTGCTCGAGTTTGAGCTATTCTAAGAATTTTATCAGATGAATTGTTTTTAAAAAGCGAATGATGTTAAAATTTGGCTTGAAAACTCGTGAAAAAATGCCCAGGAGCCCCCGTAATTGATATACTTTTGACCAATTCAGACCGCGATTATTTCTGAGTTCTCTTGCTGTAAGTGAATTATTTTCAACCTTTAATGGTAATGTCGCCTTTTTCAATTTCTTTGAGATTTTTATCTATTATTTTTAAAACAAAGTTAAAGAAACCAAAATTCCCAAATAACTAGAATTTCGTTATTTCAAACATTAAAGCCTATATATTTCACGAAAATATTAAAAAAAAAAAATCTTTTTTTGCTCTTTTTTCACTCGCCCCAGAAAAAGTACCCATTATCCGTACGATGTACCCTTATCCGTACGATTTTTGGCCGAAGCTGGAGGCGTACGGTAAGGGTGCACCCAGTGTACTCACTTAAACTGCACTTTATATCATATTTGGGGAGTTAACGGTTACTAAAACCTATCAAAAAGTTGAAATCCAGCGGGTTTAGCTTTGAGAATTTTGTCAAAAATCGAAAGACAAGAGTCTGAGCTTACTCAGAGTACAAAAAGGCAACGCGATGAAAGTCGCATTAATCGACTCTTCTCTTCTTATTTTTATCTTACAACCTCCCCAAAATGACCCTTTGTATTGAAATTCAAGCCCTTATCTCGTTAATTTACTCATATTGATATATAATTTTTAATAGATCATAGAATGTCTTTAATTCAGGAAGAACGAGCATCCTAAGTCAGAGGCGGCGAATGAATCCGAATTGACTCGGGGTTTGAAAACGATTTATCTGATTTAGGGCCTCTGTGCTATTTGACAGATCCGGATATGGGCGCTTGATAAAAAACTTTTTACTGGATATATATATTTTCTTCAATATATCACCAAAGTAATGTTTCATAATCCGGGCAAATTTAAAGTTCGAATTAAACTTTTCGAATTCGACAAATAATGAGAAAAAAAGTTCCGAACATTATGAAAAAATGCCTTATTTTTTGTTTCTTTTTTCTTCAATATTTATTTCAAATCAACAAAAAATACTCTTCAAATGGCCACTTTACTTTTTGCGTAGGTGACCACATATATTTTATATGCTCTTTGAAAAATCTTTTAAATTTTTTCCTCATTTCTTGCTTAAAAATTTACAAACTAATTTTTCTTGGATCATCAGCTGATTATATTGAGAATGCGACCTTTTACTTTATTCAAATATGTCCTCGTTTAATTTCTTCGCTCTTGTTTATACTCTGAATCATAATTTTTGCAAGGAAGCTACGGTTTGGCATAAATGCTTTTAAGCCCTCTTTTATCCAAAATTAAGAAAATTTTATCACACCGAAACTTGCCAAATTGGTAAGCCGACACATTTACCGTTCAAAATTTATTTCATTCAACTCATGGAAAAAATTATTTATTTCAATGTGCCAAAATTTCAGTTTTTTTCGTCTTTTTTCAACATTTTTAAATTGTCGATTTTGACGTAAAAATCGTATGAAAACAACGTTAATTTTAACGGTGGATGGGTCGGTATTAACAGTTCCTAATTAATATAAAAAACATTTTATCTTAATTTAGACACCTTAAATAGCTAACGCGCGTTTTTAGAGTGTTTTTTTAAAAGACGATTCATAAAGTGAAAATAATCGATCTACAGATCATACGAAGTAAGCTCAAAAGTGGCAACTTTCGTTAAAAAAAAGTTTTTATCCGAAAATTTTGAAATGGCAAAAATTTTCCCATCAAGAGAAAAAAAAATGAAAAAGTGTAAATCTGTCTAAAAGCACCGAGGCCCTTAATTTTTAAGATGGGTCAAGTTGAGCAAAACTATTTAGAAAAAAATAAATTAACTAAAATTGGTCCGAATCAGACCCTTGATTCCAATTTTAAAACAAAAATTAATAATTAAACAATTTCGGTAATCTTAAAAAAAATCTAAAATGGTCGGATTCGGACAAATCTTTTTCTTATGTTATTATTCACAGTGAATAATTCACTAGATATTTGTGCTCAGTTTGAGCGATCTTAAAACTGAATCAGATAAGTTGTATTCGAAAGCCGAATTAATTCGGATTAATTCGCCGACTTTTACTCAGGATGCTCGTTCTTCCTCGATTAAAGATATTTCAAAACGAGCACGCACTAAATTTACAAAAAAATGATATTTTTCACTCGTACATTATTAAGTTTTCGTTATTGTGAGCTGAATTATATAAAGATATTTGAAGTTAAATGTTAAGAACATGTACATATGTGTTAATTATATTTTCAAATGTTTATGTAAAATACACTACTATACTTATCAGGAGGTCAAGAGCAGGATCACCAAAAAAACCATCCCTTTGCCGATTTTCCATCCCTATCCTCAAAACTTTCCTATCTTTTGCTATGTGAAGGGATAGAAAAGGGAATAAAAGCCATCCCTTTTGGAAGCCTATTCATGAAAGACTTATAATCAAATTGATCAGATCAATTGTCTATCACTCGATGCGGCGATGTTAGCATTTCCCAGCATTCATGATTAAAACCTTACGTTGAAGATAAGTTATTTTAGATAACTCACACAAGATCTGGTTTCCAATATTAAAGTTGTATGTAAAGTTTTATACACAAATTTCATTCACTCGGTTTTCAATTCTTATAAAAAAAAAGCATTAACGAATTTTGACGCGGTTTAATCATTTTGTCTTATACTGAGAGTAAAACATTTAAATCTATTGTCCATTTTTGAATCGCCAAATAATCTAATTTAGCTGTGATATTGTATTAACTCCCGTAGTGGCCGACAATCTCTGGACCCGTAGTGTCTTTGCACCATCCGTGGTGTTGCATTTGAATCAACAATATAACCGACGATTCATCATTAACATATATTTTTTTGATGATAATCATATGAAACCAAAAATTCTCTACTGTCCTATAAAAACCATTTTTTCAAAAAAGTTTATAAAAAGTCATCAAATGTGAATAAGAAAATTTAAAACTCTCTCATTTTCGCCGATTCTCACAAACAAGTGCATAAATAACACAAATCTAGGGTTAATTTGACATTTAAAAATTTGAAATATTAAACCGTCACCAATATGGGTATGTAATCTGCAAAAAATTGAATGTTTTTAACAAAATTCTCTAATAAAATGACTCTTAAATTTTTGTGGACGATTTATTTCTCTCTTCTTTCTGTTGCCTACGCATTCTTATGTGATCCTTATTTCGGAAGTTTGGTCTTCTAAAACTGCTCTATTTAAACCGTAGGCCAATTTGATATGCAATAAAAATCCTAGAAATTCGTGACGATTCTTTTTAGGGGTCTTCCACGTAATTTGAGTACTTTTTGAGAAAAAACATACACCACATACTCAAACGTCCTGACAGTTTCTCAAACGTCCTGACGGTTACCAAAACGTCCTAACACTTTCTCAAACGTTCTGACAAAAATTGTCAAATCATAGGTGACAGGACGTTTGAGTATGTGGTGTAGTACAGTAATTTGAAAAAAGTACTTCAAATCGATCGTCAAAAAAAAACTTCCCGCAGGGTCAAACTTCAAACTTTTTTCAAGCTCGTCTTTCCACATAACACCATAAGTCCGTAATAAAATCAGGGCGTGACGATATATAATTCAAAAATGTGAATGTGTTTTGAATATGCGTTATCAACGGCCCTCAGAGTACAAATCCTACTATTTGAGATGATTAGCATAATCGAAATCGCAATGAGTGATTAGCACCCAGATTCGAAAACGTTTGAATAAGATAATCAATCCATTTATTGGTTCAGATTAAAGAATGATCAACCACACTCAAATGCCAGAGTTTACGCAGTTTTCAAAATAGCTGTAGGATTTGGTCAAAATCTGAGGGCGGTTGATCCATATGTCACATGAATTAATTCCTTATTTCTCGAAAATAAGACCACGTGACGTTAGATGGAGATATATGTTCAAAACTCGTTGAATAGGTGTTCATTGGCCCAAAATTTTTTCGGGCGTTCATGTGATCACTATTTGTCTTACTTGAACCATAAAACTCCTTATTTTCCTGAATTCCTGAAGTCCACGTGATCGTGTTTGTGAAACTTTGGTGCTGCACTGGGAAAAATAAGCTGAAAACTCTCTAAAGGAAGCCCGACTCACTTCTTTCACAAATTAAATTTAAGCCCGCCTCACACTCTTCAGACTATCTAAAGGCAAAAAAAATTCGGTTGCAGCCAAAAATACGGCGCAGAAATAACATCGTCACAGACCTACAATTCAAATTGGTCATAGAGTTTGCAATTTTATTTCCAAAAATATTGGTGAAAATCTTATACGATTGGCAATGCGAAAGTTATTTTTTCCTACTTTTTTTTAGGATTTACGCAAAAATTTCCGAAAAAATTAATTGTGTAAAAACGATACATAATATCAAAATTCTGAGGAGGCCAGTTATAGGGAAAATTCTTGAGGATTCTTTTGATATGAGTTAATTTTATCTGCAGTCTCTATACCCGGAATAATTTCTCACAAGTGATTTTTATGAAACTCAAAATAATGAGAGAAATATTTTACAAAAAATTATTTTTCGAAAGAATTGAACGGCAATTAATCCCAAATAAAGCCGACAAAGACAAATCGATCAAATCTAGAACATGACGTGGTACTGATTTTGAGTTTTTAGGTGATTAGCAATATTTTTCACATTTTACTGCATATATTTTGACGCGCGGCGATATGAATAATTGTTTTGTTAGCAATCGAGATATCATATTTCAAATTTGAGATCCGCTTTAGCTAAAGGTTCACTTGTAAATTTGTAACTTATACCCAATGTGTTTTAGCTTTTGGGGTGTTCCCCGAGGAGATTCACACTTAACCAATCAGAGCGCGACTTGGTTAGTTAATTTAAGGGGCGTTTCAATCTCCCCGGGGAACACCCCAAAGCTAAAACACATTCGGTATGTCATTGTAAAAAATGTATGGTTTTTCCAAAAATAAAAGGTGAGTGAATCTCTTTTTTCGCTCGCAGTTATCTAGTTCACAAACTTCGAAATTTTAAAATGTTACGTGTTATTCACTTAATTTTATCCTAGATCTCAATCAGTGACAAATAAGTGAATTCATATCTACTCCAGTTTCTCCGTGATGAGTGCTCAAAGAAGTGCCTTTAGATAGGCTTTTGGGTGTGAGGCGAAGTTCTCTTTTCTGGGTGTGGGGAGGTTAAGCAATTTTTGAAAAAAAAACAGTACTATTTTTATCAACCTTATTCCTCAAATATACGGTCACGTGATCATTTTGGGGCTATGGTGTAATGGGAAAAAAGTCTTAGAATTTTTTTTGATCTTGCCCAAAGGCTTTTTTTGATATTTTTAATTTTTTGGCAAAAAATAAGTACTGTAATACAGTAAAAATTTTCGAAAAAAAACGCACAAACGTCAATTATCCGAATAGTCGATCTATCACTCTGTATATTATTCATTTATACATGATTAAGGGTCCTAAATTGCGATTAAAGGTCATTGCACCACGGGTCTCGGGTCACTCTTCCCGCTTCTGAAACGGGAACTCGATTTTTGGCGGGTTCCTGCTTTTTGTTTTTGAACGGGAACTCGTCAAACAGCGAGTTCCCGCACAAAAAATGGAAACGGGAACTCGCCAAACAGCGNAAAATTAAAGGTGAAAACAACACATTGATATTTGTCATATCTTCTCAAAAATAAAAACAAATCTTATGGTTTTTTGATCAAGTCGATCCTATTTTTACAGGTCCGGGGGTGCAAGTAGATTATTCATAGATTTCTGTAAAAGTCCATAAAAAAGTCTAAAAAAACTTGAAAGTCCCTAAATGTTAATAATGATATGCAAAAATCTGCATTCTGTGGTCATTTTTTGCAAATTTTGTCAACAGTAGTTACTCTGTTATAGTTACCCCTGAACTTTCGAAAAAAGGTAACTACAATGTATAACATATAAAAAGTAACTTTAATGAGTGATTGGCCGGGGTAACTTCAACAGATAATTACTCAATATTTTTTTCAATTTTAGAATTCTTTTTTTTGTAACTTATATCTGTTCTTTGTATTTTTGAAAACAGGCATAACTTAAATTTCATTATGAAGGGAGTACTGGTCCCATTTAGAGACTCGAACATGAACTTTTCCGTAGATTATCTTCAAACTGAACTTCTCTAAAAAGGTTAACTATAACAGATAAAAGGTAACTATAATAGGGGTAACTATAACAGAGTAACTACGGTATTTATAATAAACTCTGAACCGGAATAAAAAATCGTTGAGTGCCCTATAATCATACAATAGACAGACAAAAAGGTCTTAATCATGATCAGATATTGTATTTTCGTATTTGGAAGTTCGACTTTACATAAATTTTGTTCAGATGCGAGAGAAAGGTCATTTTTGGACTCGAGGCTATTGAATTTAGATTTATTTCAATTTCTGATCCGCATCGCTTTTCCGCACTTCCAATTTCCTTCGATTTTAAACAAAACAGTTTGCTAGGCATGTGTTTTTATTTCTTTTTGTTATTACCGCCAAAAATCAAACTGTGTTTATACCATTTCTTCTAATTAGGATAATAAAAAATAATCAAATACGGTTTTCAGTACAAAAAACATGGAAGCATTTTGCGTTCCCTTCCAGACTGCTGGTGCCATTGCCTATTTTTAACGAAACAATTTTTTAATGTTTAACATCAGTCCTGAATAAAACTCGGTGAAAAAAGGGAGAGGCCAAAACAGGCTTTTCTTCGACAGGAAAAATTGAAATTAACAACATGTTAAAAACATTATTTCTTGAAATATAGCGTTTTGAAATGGAGAAAAAATACTATAGGAGCGTAACCAGTGAGGCGGGATCGAGATCAAAGAGACCGACGGACCGTGTTGAATATGTTGATACTTAACCGAAACATCCAAATCAAGTAAATTTAACAAGAATTTTCCAGTCAGAACGACATTCAGCTCATGCAATAAGCAGAAATCATCGAATTATTTCAATGAAAAAGTTCAATTATAAATAATTCGTTATATTTTAATAGAGCATGAATTAGAAGATACATGTTATTAGGAAATCGAATAATAACCGATGTGAAGCATTTGAAAGGTAGACAGTTTGGGAACTGAACTTGTTGAAAGAGTTATGGCTAGTTATAGCGTGATAATCATTAAATGTGTGATTGAATGCAACATTTATGTTCAGTAGATATTTATTCTTGTAGAATTAATTCTCGAGTCACCTTTTATCAATTACTGAATAAAAATTGTGCCAGAACATGTCCCAATCAGGGAAGGGCATCCGAGCAGATTTTGCTGATCAGATCAGAAACTTTGGGCCTCAAAATTTATGCTGATCGGATCGGACCTTTTCCGGTGATTGCTTGAGTGATTACACACCGATAAAATTTAGCGGTTCCATTATCAAGACGCTTGCCTATAATCATACTCAAGACAATCACTAAGACAACATGAGTGGGATTCGAACCCGCGCTATAGAGATAGTAAACGTTTTTG
>SCLH01000430.1:508890-565335 GCA_004367855.1 Oikopleura vanhoeffeni | reverse complement strand
TAAATATTTGAAAAATGCGAAATCTGAGCATTTGATTGGTTGACCCTTTCTTAATCTGATGAATGAAATCGGCCTATTCCGTAATCAAGGGTTTTGATTGGGTGCTAATATATTGCGTTGTTTGTATGGAGATAATAATATCTTGCGTCGTTTTAGAGATGGAGATCCGTTGGGAAAAGGATATCTACACATTTTACTACTTCACTTCATTAAAACCAAATGTGAAACTCTTTAAAAAATGGAAAAAACTTCTCAAATTATAACGTCCTTTCAAACGCCCACGCGTTTTAACTTTTGAACCAAAAAAATGAATTCTGTCCTCATATCGCCGAAAATTCCCAATATGGCCAAACCTTATTGGAAAAAAACTTTCGATGATATTGACCTCCTGTACAGCGTTTTCTCACTGACCTTATTTATCAAAAATACCTATAAAAATAAAAAAAATCACAGGTAAAAAAAATATAACATCGTAACAGTATGTAGAAAATGAAGCTACAAAAACGCTGAGTGAATTTGTTTAATAGAATTAGTTTGACATTTGCATTTTCAAACCGGATCCTTTCAAACTGTTTGTAAAAACCCCTTATCCTTTTCACAGCCAAAGTGTCTCTCAGTAGTGAAAAAGGTGTCAACACCGTTTACATTTCAGCTATTGGAAACAACTTATGCAATTGAATTATCCGATCGCTTTAAAATTATCCATTTTTTTTGAAAATTTACATATAATAAAGCTCATTTTTTAAATAAAGAGGACCATTTTCGTAATTTGAAATAAATGGGAGTTGTAGTTATCAGCTATATTATATATAAGGACTCCACCGGATGATGTGTTCTCAAAAGCTATTAAGAGGCACTTTGGTTGAGAAAAAGATATAAATGACTATCATCGTTTTTTTTTATGATGAGAAGTTTTTACAAAGCACAGTTGTTAACTGGCTTAAAAATTTGCGGTATGTTTAGTTAGAATATCAATATATTTGCACTGCAACATTTGTATTTTCGAATAGAAAAAAAGCATAAAAAAAAACAAGATTCAAACAAGGGTTTGAGTTTTTATAATACTTAATTTTATTTTAAGAATCTCTATATCCCTTTATCACACTTTGGTTAGAATGCGTAGCAACAAAGTTAAAATCACACGTTAAAAGGAGTAGTGGCTACGCATTCTAACCAAAGTGTGATAAAGGAATATGTTGTTTTAGTTCAAGAGCAAGAGCAGGCTCACAATAATGTTCAAGCGAGCAGTGAAAAATTAAATACAGCCATTATAATCAATCAGTCTTTAATAACATTGATGGCGGGATGAAAAAGTATAGATAGTCTGGAAATCGAACCCAGGTGGCGAGTCATGACTTAGTGACCAACAACATTCGGAATACACTTCCCCGTTTTAATTTTTCAAGCAAGTCTCATGAACACGATTTTGGTCTTCAGAATCTAAAAGTTTACAACGCACTTTCTGCTCAAACTTTGAAATTACCGGAGATTTCTTTTTCCAGCCGAATATAATATCTTTACTTTGGATGATTTTGTCAATGTGAGCTTAGCTCGGACCTCCTACACTGTGCACGGTTCGCATCATGATAGACATATCCGATGTATTTCTTGTTGTATCCGAATGCATTTTTCTTCACTTAATTAATTAATACTGATTTTTCAAATTTATTAGGTCACACCCTTCATCAAATACAGACAAAAAATGGTGACAATATATGTTGGAATTTCCCGACATGGAAATAATTCCAACTTGGAAATAAATACAATACAGAAAATGTGTTTTGGTTCAAAATCAAGGCGATCGTTGTAAGTTAAACTACCAACGGGATAAAAAATCATCAGAAAAAATAAGTTGAATATTTATTGTAACATATATATTTTGACTACCATGTAGTCATCATCAGTGCTAGTTAAACAGTACTAAACGGTTGTGCACAAAATTTGAAATCAATAAGTATATTCTAGAAAGTTTTTTCTTTAATAACACATGCAAGTATTTTGACAAAGTGGGCACCTATATAAGTTTGCATAAGGGCCCACTTTGTATTATAAGATATGAACTGCTTTATGATTGACCTGGTCATTTAATTTTGGTCTAAACAGTTTTATTGCTACTGCTTCCATTCTTTTCCTATGTTGGGTATTTGTCAGATTAGAGAAAAGTATTGTGAATCTGTCTTGTAAAAAATATATGCGGTCATTGAACGTAGGTGACTCTCCTAGGGCAGTTTTAAATAAGTTTTGGCATATTGGACACTTTAAAGTGTGTTGAACAACAGCAGTTTCTCTTGATTCCTGCTGATGTTCTTGAATCCGAACTTTTAGTTGGCGTTTGGATTCACCAATGTACCGTTCAAAACAGTCACAAAGAAAGTTATAGACACTGCAGTTTTTATCTACAGTATCGTTCTTGGTTTTTAATTTCGGCGATAAAAAGTTATTACGCCTAATATTTTTCCAACAAAAATTTATTTTATATTTTGGCGAATATTTTTTAATCATCCAAATTATTTTTTTAGAAATTTCTCCGCATCTCCGGCTCGTCTATTTCAGAACGATATTAAAATGTTTATCAGGATTTTCAATTCGCTCTTTTTCTTTAGTTTTCTTATCAGTTTTTGATTAAAAATTACGTTCTTTAATTTCTAAGATTTTTTTTCTCACTAGATTTCTTAATATCGTTCTGAAATATACGAGCCGGAGATGCAAAAAAATTTCGAAAAAAATAATTTGGATGATAAAAAAATATTCGCCAAAAAATAAAATAAATTTTTGTTGGAAAAATATTAGGCGTAATAACTTTTTATCGCCGAAATTAAAAACCAAGATCGATACTGTGGATAAAAACTGCAGTGTCTATAACTTTTTTGTGACTGTTTTGAACGGTACATTGGTGAATCCAAACGCAAACTAAAAGTTCGGATTCAAGAACATCAGCAGGAATCAAGAGAAACTGCTGTTGTTCAACACACTTTAAAGTGTCCAATATACCAAAACTTATTTAAAACTGCTCTAGGAGAGTCACCTACTTTTAATGACCGAATAAACTTTTTACAAGACAGATTCACAATACTTTTCTCTGATCTGACAAATACCCAACATAGGAAAAGAATGGAAGCAGTAGCAATAAAACTGTTTTGTCCAAAATTAAACGACCAGGTCAATCATAAAGCAGTTCATATCTTATAATACAAAGTGGACCCTTATGAAAACTTATGTAGGTGACCACTTTGTCAAAATACTTGCATGTGTTATTAAAAAAAACTTTCTAGAATAAACTTATTTTTGTTGATTTCAAATTTTGTGCACAACTGTTTAGTACTTTTTAACTAGCACTGATGATGACTACATGGTAGTCGAAATATATATGATTCAAATAGATTGTCCCAGTGAAAAACCGTTATTGTTTCACCCCACACACACCTGGAAGGATTAAGAATTGCTCTTTGTTCTTGTCTTTTACCAAGTGCAAAATCCGATCTGCCAATTGGCTAATTAATTGTTGCACTCTTGGCCATGCTGAGATTTGTATTATTGTCATCACGAGTGCCCCTAGATTCGACTGCTAAAATGCAAAAAAATGGTCTCTAAACCAAATTCGATATGGCATCGATGTAAAATAAAAATTTTATGAAATAAAATACTATGAGATATTGGTCAAGAACTTTTAGACTCTAAAATGCATTCACAGGCACATCGATTTAGTCACACATTACCCCTTCTCTTATTCTATTTTCTGGAAATTCTGGCTTGAATTTTAGGCTATCTTCCTGGGTATTATTAAATATCATTTGACGAATTAATGATCATTCAAATAATTTATGATGACTTATATACCGTTTTATCCACAAACAGTGCTGTACATGGTCAATGTAGGAAAATAGATTGAGCGGCGTGCAATTCGTTAATTTAAAACTAAATCTTTAATCTGATATGACAAAATATTTTTGCTTTACAGTATAGAAAAAGTCTGAATTTATGCCGAAGAACCTATAAGTTAAAATGAATAATCCGATTTCCGAGTCATAATTTTAAAATACGTCATAACCAGAAGGTATAGGCAGGCCAATAATTATAACACAATTATTATTGTGTCAAATCCATTTCCAATTCAAATTTCTAAGAATTATTTAAAATATTTAATCGGGAATGTTTCGTTCTGTTCTGAAATGGTTCGATCTATTTTTGAAAAGTTTGACAAAAAATCTATTAGGTTGTCCCAGTAAAAAGCTTCGACCCTTTTTTACTTCGACACTGAATATCAATTATTTGAACGAGCCACTCAGCTCATAGACCCGTTTTCACTGGGACAATCTATTTGAATCATTTAGTATGTTACAATAAATATTCACCATATTTAAAATAATTCTATGGAGATTTCTCAACCAAAACACAACCAGAAAAAATAAGAAGTTAAATTATTACATGATTACAGTGACTCTGAGGAAGTGTATCCAAAAATTAAAATTTAATTTTCTGATTATACAAAGATGCAGTTTTCAACAACAATATTTTTGTGTGATAATTAAAAAAAATGGCGAAATGCGATTCATTAACATTTTTAAGGCTGATTATATAATTCGCATATTTGTTTCTTAGATCGTACATATTTTTCGTAAGGACAAATACACGATTAAGATACATTTTTGATGGTGCTCAAAAATCCTGTTCGTAAGGATTACTTAAAGAAATGGCTGGGTCTGGGCCTCTCGGGTTTAACATCATCTACCTGATAACAATGTCCCATTGGTCTGAAACAGATAAGAATTGTTTTGAAGCACAAAAAACTCTGGTAAACCTTCCGTTTCAGTCTGATAAAACCCTTAAATGGACTATTTTTTGCTCAGTGGGCCTATGATTGTGTTAAAAATGAAGCTTGCGGCATGCTGCGGCATCATATATCACCAGAAAAATTGTTAGACCGTCATACATGGATAATTTTATATTGAATTAATGTATGCGTACTAATGTCCCTGTCAAGCGACGTTTTGGTTAAACACAACATCTTTATCACGAACGAATACATTGCAAAATTGCCCAAACAAAATTGGTGTTTTATATCTACAAAGCATAGCCTTTTCTCAACGAAACTCCATTTCAAAAACGTTTACTATCTCTATAGCGCGTGTTCGAATCCCACTAATGTTGTCTTACTGATGGTCTTGACTATGAATATAGGTAAGGGTGCTTGATATTCGGACCGCTCAATTTGATCGATGTGTAATCACTCAAGCAATCACTAAGACAACATCAGTGGGATTCGAACACGGGCAATAAAGATAGTAAACGTTTTTGAGATGGAGTTTCGTTGGGAAAAGGATATTGAACATATTAAAAAGTTCCATTTAGACAACCATTGCAGTGTTCTTCTTAGGTTTTCTGATAACTTTGGGGACAGACGCTATACTAAATTTATGAAAACAAAACAAGTTTATTAACGACACTGATACTGCTGTCTTTGACAAAATTCGACTCAACCATTAATCGAAATTGAGCCTGAATTTTGTTTCAATTCCCACAGGTAAGTTTTTGTAAACACACCTCATCAGTTTTAGTCATCTTTTAATACAGGAGACCTGTGAACCTAAAAATATACTCACCTAGGAAGTTCTTTTAAAAAATGTTCTTTAAGAAAATTTTGTCATATGAAACTTCTTAACGGGTCAAATCACAGTATAACATTTGTTTGCAAAAAATTTTGAGGGTGTTAAATTACATAACAAATTGCCAAAAATTTCTGACAAAGTTGAATCATATTACAATCAATGGGCTTCGAACTAAACACGGTTTTCTATGTGACGAACTGGCTAAATTGCTACTGAGAGACAGATATATTTGCTCTGATTTATTCAAATGAGAAGCCGTGTTATAAAGGCTTTTAAAGACGGATGTTTTTACAGTTAGGAAATGTTAGTCGCAATTAAGACAAGTATCTCGCAGACAAGGGCGATTCACTTACTTGTTAGTCTTCCCTTTCTTTTAAATTTGGAAAGGTACTAACAACCAAGTGACGTTTGAATTTAAGACATATTTGGTCAAAAGGCTAAAATAGTATGAAGGAGAAAATATTTTATATTGACTAATTTCTTCCCGTTTTAAAACAAGAAACCAGAACATGTACAAAATTAGTACATATTCATAAAATTCACGTTCTTGGTGGTTTCTAATTTCTTTATAGCGTGTGAAATTGATAAAACAAACATAAACATAAAATTTAAATCTATAAAATTTTGAACATAGACAAAAAAAGGTGATGTGCCAAGGCAAAGCAAAATTCGGTTGATTTTTCATCTTCTCCATTGATTTCCCCAACATTTTTTTTTAACTAAGCGTAAATTTATAAGCGTATGACTTTTTTTGTAGCACCACAATAAGTGATATTTTTTGAGGGGGTTTTAATCTTTTTTTCTTATATTTTTAAGCGTTTTTTTTAAAGTTTTTGATTTATAATGTTCTTTACCATTTGTCAATTATATCTCGTTTCGGTGAGCCGAAAACTTTTTTTTGTTTAATCGAATTATTTCAAAATTGTGGCTCTAATTTGGAGCAAAAATCCTGAGCGTATGTGCCAAAATCGGCATGTTTTTNTAAATCATAATAAATTGCTATTAAATCATGACCGATGTTTGGACCAAAAGGTATCCATTTTTCAGGTAAATTTTTGATTTGGTCAATCTTATACAAGTATTTTACTTGTGAGAACTTTTTGTTGATCATTAATTCTTGTATGACAATCAAAAATTTCTCAAAATCAAGATTTACCAAAAAATCTACTCTTCTGCCTAAAAGGTCTTTATCTGAATTTCGAATAAATTCGAAAAAATTTATTTTCAAATTAAATAACTGCCAAAATGGTCTTACGTGCGTTATTTTTTTGTAAGAAGGAAATCAATTTGTACGTCTGTATTCCATAAAGAAAAAATTAGACTATTTGGTAGCGTATTTAATTTTCATTGATCAACTTCTGGTATTCCCGGAGATCTAGTGAAAAATCAAAAAAAATAATCTCGGAGTTTCTTCTCGGCTTTTGAATGCAGTTATCGGTGTGCATATTTATTTTTTCTTTTATCAAATGGCAGCAACTAAACAGGGTCGGGTGTTATAAAATAAATAAGTTAATTTTAATGATTTTATATTAAATTTCCTTCCTGTCTTAAAAATTTTGATTGATAAGTTAAGAATATGTATATATATAGCTTATCTTGATCTACCACAGATATTTGGGTACAATGGAACTGGAAGTAGAATATTTTGACACGCAGGGGAGGGGGGGCGAGAGAACAGGGCCAGAAACCTTGAGGGCGTACCACCTTGATAAAGCAAGGGTTTTCACCGCGAATTAAAAATTTGTAAATTTAAACTTGAATATTCAGCCTGTATGAGAATAAAGTAATTTACACTGGGTGCACCCTTATCCGTACGCACCCTTATCCGTACGATGTACCCTTATCCGAACGATTTTTTGGAAAGTTGACGAAACACCCTTATCCGTACGCCCTTATCCGTACGGTAAAAATTAGAGAACAATTTTCAAGATTTTCTAAAATTTTCTATATTTTTTTCAAAAATAAATGAATAACTAGCTAACTTGCCACGGTTTTAGAACTATTTTGGTGAATATATAAACTTTACAATACAACAAAATAAATTTCTATGTTTTTTGAATAAATCAGTTAATTTCCGGTTTTTTTCTTGGTTGCATAACCGATGCAGAATCTCCGGCTGATAATCTTTTTCATCCATTATTTTTTCCTGAATTTAAAGCAGCAGGCAAGTCGACGGATTTTTCAGAGACAATAGTCAAATTATTAATACAACTTGTCATGTCGCTGGTCACGTTCAACTCTTGAATGGGAACAGATTTCTGTTGTAAACTTTCAATAATTTTTCAAAATAATCCTGATGGTAGANATTTCCACCATAGTTAAAATAATTCTATGAATTTTCTCACCAAAACACAACCAGCAAAAATAAGAATTAGAATTATTACATGATTAACAGTGACTCTGAGGACAGTGTATCCAAAAATTTAAAATTTAATTTCTGATTATACAAAAAAGATGCAGTTTTTCAACAACATACTCTTTTGGTGTGATCATCTAAAAAAAATATGGCGAAATGCGAATTCATTAAATCTTGTAAGGACTCGATTAGATAATTCGCATATTCGTTTCGTAGATCGTACATATTTTTCGTAAGGACAAATACACGGATTAAAGATACATTTTTGATGCGTGCCTAAAAATCCTGTTCGTAAGGATTACTTAAAGAATGGCTGGGTCATGGGTCTCTCGGGTTTAACATCATCTACCTGATGAACAAGTCCCACTTGGTCACTGAAACAGGATAAGAATTCGTTTTGAAGCACGAAAAACTCTTGGTAACCTTCCGTTTCCAAGTCTGATAAAACCCTTAATGGAACTATTTTTTCCTCAGTGGGCTATGAATGTAGTGTAAAAATGGAAGCTTGCGGCATTGCTGCGGCATCATATAATCACCAGAAAAATTGTTAACGTCACAACATGGGATAAATTTATATTCGAATTAATGTATGCGTACTAATGGTTGTCAAGCGACGTTTTGGTTAACACAACATCTATATCACGAACGAATACATGCAAAAATGCCCAAACAAAAATTGGTGTTGATATCTACAAAGCATAATCCTTTTCTCTAACGAACTCCATTTTCAAAAACGTTTACTACTCTATAGGCGCGTGTTCGAATCCCACTAATGTTGTCTTACTGATGGTCCTGTGACTATGAATATAGGTAAGGGTGCTTCGATAATTCGGACCGCTCAATTGGATCGATGTGTAATCACTCAAGCAATCCACTAAGACACATCAAGTGGGATTCGAACACGGGCAATAAAGATTAGTAAAGCGTATTTTGAGATGGAGTTCTTCCGTTGGAAAAGGAATATGTGAACATATTAAATAAGTTCCATTTAGCAACCATTGCAGTGTTTTCTTAGGTTTTTCTGATAACTTTGGGGACATGACGCTATCTAAATTAGAATGAAACAAAAACAAGTTTATAAACGACAGCTGATACTGCTGGTCTTGACAAAATTCGATCAACCATTAATCGAACATTGAGCCTAGGAATTTTGTGTTCAATTCACCCCAGGAAAGTTTGTAAACACACCTCATCAGTTTTAGTCCATCTTTTAATTACAGGAGACCTGTGAACCTACAAAATATACATCACCCTAGGATTCTTTTAAAAAATTGTTCGTTTAAGAAAATTTTGTCATATGAAACTTCTTAACGGGTCAAAATCACAGTATAACATTGTTTGCGTCATAAAAAATTTGAGGGTGTAAATTACAATAATAAATTGCACAAAAATTCTGACAAAGTTGAATCATATTACAAATCAATGGGCTGTCGAACTAAAACGGTTTTCTATGTGACGAACCTGGCAAATTGCTACTGAGAGACAGATATATTTGCTCTGATTTTTCAAATGAGAAAGCCGTGTTATAAAGGCTTTTAAAGACGGATGTTTTACAGTTAGGAAATGTTAGTCGCAATTAAGACAAGTATCTCGCAGAACAAGGGCGATTCACTTACTTGTTAGTCTTCCCTTTCTTTAAAATTTGGAAAGGTACTAACAAACCAAGTGACGTTGAATTTAAGACATATTTGGTCAAAAGGCTAAAATAGTATGAAGGAGAAAAATTTATATTGACTAATTTCTTCCCGTTTTAAAAACAAGAAAACCAAGAACATGTACCAAATTATACATATTCATAAAATTCACGTTCTTGGGTTTCAATTTCTTTCAGCGTGTGAAATTGATAAAACAAACATAAACATAAAATTTAAAATCTATAAAATTTTGAACATAGCAGAAAAAAAAAGGTGATTGCCAAGGCAAAGCAAAATTCGGTTGATTTTTCATCTTCTCATGATTTCCCCAACATTTTTTTTTTTAACTAAGCGTAATTGTAAGCGTATGACTTTTTTTTGTAGCAGCACAATAAGTGATATTTTTTGAGGGGGGTTTAATCTTTTTTTCTATATTATTTTAAGCGTTTTTTTAAAGTTTTGATTTATAATGTTTTTTACTATTTGTCAATTATATCTCGTTTCGGTGAGCCGAAAACTTTTTTTCGTTAATTGAATATTCAAAATTGTGGCTCTAATTGGAGCAAAAATCCTGAGCGTATGTGCCAAAATCGGCATGTTTTTGTAAATCATAATAAATTGCATTAAATCATGACCGATGTTTGGACCCAAAGGTATCCATTTTCAGGTAAATTTTTGATTTGTCAATCTTAAACAAGTATTTTACTTGTGAGAACTTTTTGTTGATCATTAATTCTATGTGATGACAATCAAAAATTTTCAATCAAGATTTACCAAAAAATCTACTCTTCTGCTTAAAGGTCTTTATCTGATTCGAATAAATTCTGAAAAAATTTATTTTCAAATTAAATAACTGCCAAATGGTCTACGTGCGTATTTGTTTGTAAGAAGGAAATCAATTTGTACGTCCTGTATTCCATAAAGAAAAAAATTAGACTATTTGGTAGCGTATTAATTTTCATTGATCAACTTCTGGTATTCCGGAGATCTAGTGAAAAATCAAAAAAAAATAATCTCGGCTTTTGGATGCAGTTATCGGTGTGGCATATTTATTTTCTTTATCAAATGCCAGCAACTAAACAGGGCGGGTTATAAAATATATAAGTTAATGTTAAATGATTTTATATTGAATTCCTTCCTGTCTTAAAAATTTTGATTGATAAGTTAATAATATGTATATATATATCCTTAACACTTTTGGGTGATTTGAAAGATGTAGGTTGGGAGAGCAATCCTAACACTCCTCAGACCCCTTCTAGCCACTCATGGAGCCGCATTCTCTTCTTTTCAGCCTACATCTATCAAATCACCCAAAAGTGTTAAAGGGATATAGCTTATCTATGATCTTACCACAGATATTTGGGTACATGGAACTGGAAGTAGAATATTGACACGCAGGGAGGGGGGGCGAGAGAACAGGGCAGAAACCTTGAGGCGTACACCTTGATAAAGCAAGGTTTTTCACGCGAATTAAAAAAATTTGTTAAATAATTGAATATCAGCGTATGAGAATAAAGTAATTTTAAGTAATTTACACCATGACTGTAATAGCATCACTGTTATCACAAGATGTTTTAAAATATCTTAACAAAAGCAAGAAAAAAGCTTTTTGAAGATGCAAAGATATTGAGACAGAATGTTTCTATAAAGTCTTTCACTCTGTTTTATGGTAGCCCTCCTCATAGCGTTATAAATTTTCCTTGCAAATACACAATAAACGTTAAAAAAAAAACTTTATCAATTTCAGTACGATTAAACGCTACTCTCTGTTCTTGAAAAAATAATATTTTGACGTATATATATTCGTTCAAAAATTTGATTTCAAAGATAGGGAGACCACTTTTGAGAAAAATTTCGAATTTTGAAAAATTTTTTCATTGAACTTGTAGAAGATCAAAAATCATGTCCTCAGCCGAAATTTTAAATCCGAAATTTTTTATCAGGTTTGTGAAAAACGAGCAAATTTGGATGTAAGCTGGAGCTCACACAGTTAGTTGAATTTAATATTTGTTGATATATCTCTAGCGCCACATCATAAATATTTTCAGCTAAATCAAAAGCCGTCAGATATTTTTACTTGCTTAATCCGAATATATTAACAGATAATCAATTCAACTAACTGTGTGAGCTCTAGCTTACCTCCAAATTTTGAACCATTCCTCAGAAAAAATTGCTTTGAAAATTGTAATAAATATTCTACTGAGTGGTTTTTTGTAATTTGACCTCAATTCTTGCACAAATGAAAGCTCGCTCTGTTTTCGATCAACAGAAGAAATATAAAGAGATTAAATGCATTTTTGTCCTTTAACACTTTATTTTCGTCGATTTTGATCATATTGCTCTCTAGCGCCACATCATTAATATTTCCAGCCAAATCGAAAATTACTTAGAAACTTTTACTTGCTCAATTAGAATATATCAGCAAATATTCACTTAAATGAACCATGTTAGCCCTAGCTAACAATCAAATTTCGTACAATTCTTCATCAAAAATTGCTTTGAAAAGTGTAATTAATGTTTTACTGAGTGGTTTCTTGTAACTTGACCCAAATTATGTCACAAAATGAAAGCCCTTTCTATTTTCTATCTCTAGAGCAAATATAAGAACAGTACGTAAATTTTTGTTCTTATAAATTTATTTTCATCGATTTTGATCATATTGCTCTCTAGCGCCACATCATTTATATTTTCAGCTAAATCGAACACCCCTTGCTTGATCCGACAAATATATTGACAAAAATTCAATTCAACTAATTGTGTGAGCTCTAGCTTACATCAAAATTTGCTCGTTTTTCACAAACTTGATAAAAATAATTCGTTTTGGTCACGTGACCTAAAATTTCAGCTTAGGACATAATTTTTGATCCTCTAAAAGTTTAATGAAAAAAATTTTCAAAATTCGAAAATTTCCTCAAAAGTGGTCTCCCTATCTTTGAAATCAACCATTTTATTTGGTTTCAAATAATGCTGAAAGAAATAAGGGTCGCGATTGATAATGTCACTTTGCTTGCAGCTAAGTATTTACCTTAATTTATTAAATAGAACATCATTGTTTTAAATTCGATAAGGTAGACCAGAAATTTTGAATTGCTACAGTATTTAATGTCCATATTTTGCATTTGATCGTGGTTTTCGGGCTCTGTTTTATCCCTGCAGAATTAATTATAATTATGTCGAAACTGTTCGCTGAGTCAGAACTATTTTTCAAGTTTATTCAAATCGTGTTAAAAAGCCACAGAAAATGAAATATTTAGAATTAAATTCAAAACATTTATCGAGTCAACATATTGCAAGTAATTTAGCTTTTTTACAATTAAGTTTCAATATAAATAAAGAAAGTTTGCGGATAGCTTTTTTATAACTCATTCACAAAAATTTATAGAAAACCCACATGCAAAATAACTTTGAAGATACTTTGAAAATAATGGTAGGGGGGGGGGAATATTTTATGTAGCATGTAAAAATGCGAGTGATCTTTGTTTCGGACAAAAATTTTGGACACTTAACCTAAAATTCAACCAATCAAAATGGATTATATTGAAAGTAGAGCTTATGATTGGTTGCATTATTTGAAAATTTTGGGCTCTTAAAAGTCACTCAGAAATACACCTTTGTTAAAAAACGATTGTTTTCGCCATTTTTTAAGTCTTTATACCTTCGATTTAAAATTTTAAACAAATGTTTTTGGAATTTTCCAAAAATCACCGAAATTAATGGCGATAATGTTTGATTTGTCATCTTTGACTCACAGGGGCCGCCCTTAGGGGTCCCCTTCACAAAAACAATATGCTGAATTTTTAATTACGGGACTCAATTTACCAAAAATTATAATGAGATAATGTTCACACCTTTAAGGCCTCAAGTTCGCTCGCTAGCGGTCGCTGAAGACTAATTTTGCTCTTTTATACCTCTGGTGTACATAATTGACCAATGGTTGTTATTACTGATATGTTTGCCTCATAAGTTATGGGCCATAACTGTTTTCAAGCTTGACCACAAATTTTATTAAACATGAATAATATCCTTTAACCCTCTCACACCCTTTGACTATCTGGAGGCCAAACAAATATTTCGGGACCCAAAACGGCGCAGAAAATACACATCACATACCTTACCAATTAACATAGTCATAGAGTTTGCATATTTTTATTCCCGAAAATATTGTTGAAAATTGTATACGATAAGCCGTTCGAAAGTTTCTTTCTTCCTACTGTTTTTTAGGTTGTTGCCAAAATGTCTTCAGAAATTAATTGCTGTCCAAACGATACATTAATATCGAAATTCTGAGGACGTCATGTTGAGGAAAATGTTTGAGGATTCTTTGATATAATAGTATATTTTTCTGCAGTTCTCTATACGAAGAATAATTATTTCTACAAAGAGAGTTTTTATGAAACTCCAAGATAATTGAAAAGCGAATATTTTTTTCAAAAAAGATTATTCGAAGAGAATTGAAGCGGCAATTACACCCAAATAAAAGCGACAAAGACAATCTATCAAATGTTAGAACAAGGTGTACTGATTTTAGTTTCAGCTGATTAGCACGTATTTTTCACATTTTACTGCATATATTTGACCGCGCGGCGATATGAGATAATATGTTTTGTAAAGCGATCGAGAACTTATATTTTAAATCTGATACCACTATAAATAGCTAGAGTGTTCACTTGTTAATTTGTAATATATATCATATAAGTTATATGCAGGTTCCAAAGGGTGCGCCGAATTATCCCTATCCCTTTTGGAAGCTGGGTTATATGTGCATTGTAAAAATTTATGGTTTCAAGAACATACAAGTGTGAGTGAACTTCTCTTTCCTCGCAGTTATCTAGTTCACAAACTTCGAAATTTTAAAATGTTACGTGTTATTCACTAATGGGGGTCGGTGCATTTTGACAGATTTGCACTTTTTCAATTTTTTTTGAAGGTAACTTTTTGTCACTTCAAAATTTTCAAATAAAAAACTTTTGGAACACAAGTTGCCACTTTCAGCTAACTTGTGTATAATCTGAATTTTTCAGATTGATTATTTTTACTTTATTAATCGTTTTTTGAAAAAACACTCAAAAAACGCGCGTTTTGCTCCATGGTTTCTAAATAACAGTAAAATTAATTATTTTTTTATTTTTACTTAGAAGCCTTAAAAACGCTTTCGACCACGACTGGATAAATTTAATTTAATACGTTTCTTACGTCAAAATCGAAATTTAAATTGTCAAAAAAGACGGAAAAAAACCGAAATTTACCACATCGAAAGTAATATTTTTCTGCATGAATAAAATAAAATAAATTGAAAACGGTGGATGGGTCGGCTTATCAACTCCGCAAGTTTGAGTGTGATAAAAAAATTTTAATTCCGGATAATGAGGGGCCTTGGAGTATTTCTTGCCGATCCGAAGTTTCGTTTAAAAAAAATATGATTCGAAGTAAAAACAAGAGCGAAAAAACAAGCGAAGACATATTTAAATATACGTGAAAGTAGCCATTCCCAATATTTTCAGCTCAGGATTCCAGAAACATATGTTTGAAACATTTTGAACAAGAAATGGGGACAATTTTCGATATATTTCTAAAAAGTTTTGACCGAAAATCCCCAAAAAAATGTCATATGATTTTTCAAATAGCATATAAAAAATATGTGGTCACCCACGCGAAAAGTTAAAGTGGCCATTTTAAAGAGTTTTTTTCGTTGATTTTAAACAAATACTGTAAAAAAAATTTAAAGAAAAAATAAGACATTTTTTCATAGTGTTCGGAAGTGTTTTCAAAAATTTATCATAATTTGTCGAATTCGAAAAGTTCAATTCGAACTCAAAATTTTCTTAAAAAGCAGAAGAATTATAAAATTCTGTAGTTACAAAAGTTGCCTGGAGTATGAAACATTACTTTGGTGGTATATTGAGAAGAATATATAAACCCAAAAAAGGTTTTCATCAAGAGCCCATATGGGCCATATCCGTATAGGTCAAAATGCACCGACCCCCTTTATTCTATCCTAGATCTCAATCAGTGACAAATAAGTTAATTGATATCCCTTCCAGTTTTCCCTTGATAAGCGCTCAAAGTTGTGCCTTCAAATAGGTTCTTGGTTGTGAGGCGAAGTTTTCGTTTCTGGGTGGGAGGAGGTTGACATCATTTCGGAACAGGCCTCGACCAAGTTATTAATTATAAATAGTATACAATGGTTGACCAGTTGAACTTTTTTTCCACGAAAATAACGTTTTTTTCTTCATGATATAAAACGATTTCTTTTTGATAAGAGTGAAAAAAGCGATTGTTTATACAAATTATACGAATTGGCACATCGAATTAATTTTATTGATGACGGAAAACGACTTCATGGTTAAAAATTCAGTATCTTCAATTTGTCAAGAAAATGTTTCTGTTGAAAATGTGAAAATTTTTTCTGTGATCTCGCCTATCCCGCAGTGCAGGCAAAATGGGGAATGGTAAACCGAGCTAAATCAAGTGAGACATGTTTTGCGGTTTCACTTCAAATTTCATTTCAAACAGTTTGGATCAGAAAATGATTAAATTGAAAATAGGTCTAGTTCCTAGAAGAAAATTTCAAAGTTGAGTTTATAATCCGCAACAGAAAGACAAAAAATATTAAGGAAATTTTTGTTGAATATTAAAAGCACAGTAAAATTTACGCGGAGGCACCAGTGCCGCGGCGGATCTACTTTGAAGGGGATATCTTCAGATAAGTTCTTTCAGAATTTTTGTAACTTGTTCCGTTTCTTTCTGAGCCCTGATCTAAAATCTCGAAAACCGTTGTGTACCCTTTAAAGCTCCACTTAGATCGTCGTTCAAACTGAACTGCAAAAGCTTACATGTCAATATTTTTTCATGATAAAAAGCAAGAGTTAAATTGTCTCAAATTTAAGAAACGAAGCTTTAGCTGATAATCAGCTGAGCTGCTAATTGCCAGACAAAATTACTAAAAAAACAAACATCATGCAAAATTCAAAACCTCTTTTTTGTGATAATTAAAATTGTTCGTTTTTAAAAATGAAACAGTACCTAATTTTTTTTCTAAGAACAAATTTGAAATTTTTATTTTTTTGATTTCAATTTTCGAGATCAAATACCGACTCAAAAACTATATCAAAATTATACTAAACTGATTATTACTTACAAACATTAACAAATTTATTGCAAATAATACTTGTTCGAAATGAAACCGATAACAAGAAAACAATAGAAATTTTTATTTCTAACTTATCCAAGTCACGAGATCTCATTGGGTACACCCTTAGACATGAATTGTGATAAAGTGATAAATCAAGCTTGTTCTACAGTAATTTTGTATTTTAGCATCATTACGCGATTTTAATTCGACTCTATTCACAAAATTAAGCTTAAAATTGTCATTTTCATACCCACACCAAATAACAGATTTGATCGATGAAAAAAAATCATCTCTGATCAAAGAAGTTAATTGACATTAAAATAATTTAAATTTCTGAATTCTTCACTTTTTTGTTATTTTTACGTACCGTATTTACTATTGAACTATCACTGCTTTACAATTTATGTTGAACAAGTTATTACCAAAATTTGTATTAATATAATATGTTTTACAAACACGTGCTGGTTAAACAGCGTAAGAGTTGATATTTTTGTGTTTTTATTGCAGAAAGATATTTCACGTTAAAATTTCATTTATCAAAAATGATAGATTAAACCCTTGGAAGCACAGAAAAAATTTTTTCGCGGAGTCACCAGAGCCTTTCAGGAGGCTCTTCCTTGAGCGCTGTTTACAGAAAAAGCTTATGAGACCAATCTTCAATTATTTCTTTATGGTCAAGTTGAAGAGTTAAATTTTTGGAAAAAAATGTCAAATTCGAAAAACTTTTATATTCTGAGATAAAAATAACCTCGCCCTAGCTTTCATCTTTCTTAAATGAGTGTCAATTTTACGCCCTGCACTGACTCTAGTGATAACTTGTTTCTGGTCATAAATATTCAGAAATATGTGCTTCTCAAATAAATTTCATAACCTAAAGTATTCAGCGTTAAGTATACTCAAAGCGAAAAAAATTTCAAGACTTATTTTCAAATTCCTTTCTCTTTTTTCCGGTTCTCCTCAATTTTCGTTCCCTTCCCATTCATTGCTTAATTTTCGTTCCCTTCCCTTCTCGATTTTCTGCCATTACCTTCTACAAGCCTGCTTTACAAGTTGTACGATAAATTTGTGATATATATAAATTGAATGTTTTTGTATGTCACATACAGTATGTGAGAAGGTTCTGGTCTAGAACATCATGTACATACTAGTATCATTATTAAAGTGAAATGAATTTCAGCCGTACGTAACGATTCGTGTCATAAGACTATGTTGGGTTCGTTTTAACGGAGGATTTATGCACGAATAAATTTCAAAAATTCATGTTTCTAACATCGAATTGACCAATTAAATAGTTATGACTAATAATCAAAGGACACTGTGTCCTGGACACATTCAAAACTATTATACATATGTGTATCACATGTTTGAAGGGGGTGGTCGTCGCAAAATGAGTGTATAAAACAAAAATCTCGATTTTTTTTGTAATGTATTTTTAAAAAAAATAACATGCATTCTGGCACTCGTTTTATTTTAATACAAGGGAGGAGATACATTTTGATAAAGACCCCTTAAATAGAGTCAAAATACTGTTTTTTGGTGATTCTGAAGCCATATGGATTACCCGCCTCAGAGTACAAATTCTAAATATTTGAATCATACAAACAACGCAAGATTTAGCACCCAATCAAACCCTTGATTGCGGAATAGGCCGATTTCATTGGTCAGATTAAGAAAAGATCAACCGATCAAATGCTCAGATTCCGCATTTTTATAATATTTAGGATTTGTACTCTGAGGGCGGGTGATCCATATCCTAGATTGTTTCTAAAAAGCTCTGAGATGACCTGGCCACGTTTTTTCCGGTTAATATTAGTGTGAATCATTGTTGTACCTTGAGAAACCTGGGAGGAGTTACATTTTGATAAAATATTCCGTCGGTATTGTAAGCACGTCTTTAATTGAACGAGCCATCCGTCACTTTCGAATTTTTAAGGATGCAAGATTTTTGTCCAAATATATCAGAGAGGGATTATATTTGGTCAAACGATTTATACTTTTGCGACGATTGGCCATTGAAAACCCCGTTTTCGCCTTAAAATGCGACGACCACCTTTTCAACTTGTGAGCTACGACTTTGTTCGTGAAGTCAAAAAAAACATATTCAATGTAGTTTATAAGGATTGATTCTCAGAAAGTTCTTGGTAAGAAAAATATCACGAGTTTTAAACTTGAATTTTTTTTGTTGTTGGAAACTATTAAGTATTTTTAATAAATAGTGATAATATTTTTTGTTAGCCAAATTGAACAAAATTAATGCATGTCCGATCAAAAATCACTGAGAAAAAAAATTTTAACATGTCAAATTTATTCGATTTTGTATATAAAATTGGTTTCACTATTATATTTATTTGAATAACTGAAGTCCAATTTATTTGACTTTGAAAATAAGCATGAATTACAGGGTAGGGGGTCACTTTTCCCGCTTTTGTGCGGGAACCCACTTTTTGGCGACTTCCCGCAATTATTTTTCTGTGCGGGGACCCAATGTTTGGCGAGTTCCCGTTTCCATTTTCTGTGCGGGAACCCAATGTTTGGCGAGTTCCCGTTTCTATTTTTTGTGCGGGAAATTTTGCTGGTTTATAGAAGAATAACTGTTATAGTGTACATTGGTGGCATGGCAAAACTTTTCTCGGATAAGACTATGGCTATTGTTAAAAAATATGGTCGTTTGTTTCTGCGAACCACAACCCTATTTTTAAACCCTAACCCTAGCCTTTCCCAAGAAATAGCTTTGCGTCGTTTTATACCGTGTACACTGAACACGAGTTTACCTAACCCGAATTCTAATACTTCAAGATAGGGTTATATAAGTGTACACATAAACTTAAAGTGTACACTCGGGACATGGCAAAACTTTTTGAAAAAAAAGCTAGGGTTGGTGCAAGAAGACTAGGGTTCCTAGTAGGAACTTCCTACGGAACCCTAATCTTCTCACCCCAAACTAATTTTTTTCCTGACAAGCAAGTTTTGCACGGTTTTATCTTTTGTAATCTAGTTGATTCGAAGGCACACATTTCGAACGAATATAGTTTGGGAAATTCATTTCCATTGGAGTTGAGGTTCTCGCGTATGCGTCTCGTTTTCAGGCGTGTAGGTTTTGTCACTCTGTGTATCAAATTCATTCATATTCAAATGAAAATTAAAAAAATATTGAAATGAATAATAAAATTTTAAGTCTAGAACAATTTTCTTAAAATTAAAAAAAAATAATCATAATCAAAGGCTGAAAGTCTCAGTTTAATATTTTTTATTCAGAACCCGCTGTTTGGCGAGTTCCCGTTTCCATTTTTTGTGCGGGAACCCGATGTTTGGCGAGTTCCCGTTCGAAAACAAAAAAGTTAAGAACCCGCCAAAAATCGAGTTCCCGTTTCAAAAGCGGGAAGAGTGACCCGAGACCAATTACAGACCGTTTAAAATTATCATAATTGCCGGAATCTTTACATAACTCTTATTTATCTTTATATACCTCGAAAATGTCAAAATAATGTGCGAGATTTTGCAGTCCCGCATATTGTCCGAGCAATTCTTTCAGCATTCAGAAGTGTTTTCTCATCTTTTATTATTGAAATTTAGAATTGCAATAAAAATATTATGGTTTTGTTAACAAATAAGGGTTCAGTAGTAATTAATCTTACAAAAGATTTTTGGTGCTTCCAATTAAGTGTCGTTTTAGTAACGACCGTATACCATTTTCATCCATAATTTTTTTGGTCGAAATTTTAAAAAAGCCTATCTTAAACTATAAAGAAATGTGTAAGCGGAAAATATTCAATATTTTCTATGAAAATTTCTAGAATATGTTCTAAATGTTTTGAAAATTTTATTTTTGCATTGACGACAATATAATTATAAAAGTGTATTTCTGACAATGTTTGTGATATCAACAGTGTTGATTCAACACACCCATATTTTAATTGTTTACATTTTAATTCGTTTATAAGAGAGGTTTCAACACCTACGTTTATACCATAAAAGACTCAATTCTTATTCCTGGAGTAGAATAAAGCTAGTTGTGAGTCTTTTAATGGTAGTTTGTTGTTTTCCCACAAAAAGGGTGGGAAATGATAAAAAAGTTATAATTAAGTTGTAGTTAATATTAAATTGTGTTTGTCCTGTGGTTTCTACTTTTTTTGAAGTGGTGGGTGAGTTAAAATCTCTGAGTCTTTATCCTAAACTAATTAATTAAATATAGCCTAGTACTAAAGCGGGCAATTCAGAACCCTTGAGTTCTAAATAGTTTGTCCGGCTTCTAGCCGAGACAAAACAAGACTGATTGTCGCTGCGCTTATATTGATAACATAAATTTGGGAGGTTCTAGAGAATTTGGGTATTTCATAGTATTCGAAGGTGCTAAATAACTTTTGTTATTTTTTACCTTTTCATACCATAAAAGACTCAATTCTTATTCCTGGAGTAGAATAAAGACTCGTTGTGTTATATTTAATGTGTTAGAGTGTATGTATAAAGACTAATAAATTACCCGTCATTACCATACCACATTATTACTCCATTTATTAGTCTTGGATGATTGGCTGTGGTTATTGTATTTATTTTTTATGGGTAGTTTTTCCTATAGGATTATTGACTTATATGTACAGTTATTTTTAATATACAGTTGTGTCAGTTCTATCCTCTCGGCATATATTTGCGTAATTGTTGATTTCTGGGTCTGGGAATGCCCTTTTAACAGCGGATAGCCACCAGTCTGTTCGCATTTCTGTGTAAATGGCTTCTGTAATGTTCCATTTAAGGATTCTTTTAGCTGGTACCGCTTTAAATAGGTTAGATGTGCCTCGCGCCCAAATTCTGATTTCGTTATATTTATTTACAGCTAATATGAACAATACTTGGTCCTGTACCACAGGTTTTTCACGCGATAATGTTATTTCAAATGCATCATTTAGATCCGATAGGACGTATTCAAATGCTTTTCTAGTCAATTTGAATTTTTCCCATATAGTTTGCCACGCTACTTTAATTTTTCCTACGGCTTTTATCATAGATTTTTGTACGTAGTTTCTCTCGCGTTTTATTTGGTTAAATAAAGATAAAGTGGATGCTGTAATTTCCTTATTATCTAATAGTTCAAATTTTGAGATCTCCTCTAAAAATTTATTTACATTTTTTGTTGCGCTATCCCAGAGTGTTTCAAACTCTTGGTCAGTTTTCCTAAGGAGTTTTACAAAATTCTCTTTCTCTATAATATTGACTACGTTAGCCAATGCTTTTATGGCATAGTACTGACTCAGGTTACTATTATTGTTAGCGTTTTTTTCCAACATTAATAGCTGGCCCCAGGGATATTTCATTTGGTCATGAAATAATTGTATTTCATTTCGCAAATTTAATATGTTTAGGGGTTCGCTATCCCGACTTCGAAATTCTTCCATTTTTCTTGCATAATTCATCAGAATGATATGAGCAATGCTACCCTGCATTGGTTCAGCAAAGGATGGCGCCCCAGGTATGAACATTCTAAAAAGGTGTCATATTAATAATATAAATATATGTATTTTATTTGTACATTATAAAATGTTTTGTATATAGAGAATGATAAGGATTTTAACAATATTCTATTTTAAGAGGGTAACTTTCTGCCTCGAACCAATTTACTATGTCTTTTGGTTTGACAAATCTCTGAAGATATATTTTCCTAACAGATTTGACAATTTTTAGTTCTTTGATCAATGTTTTCAGTATGTCAAGGACTCTGAGTGTTAATTCTATTGACGAAAGTCTGTTCATTCTAATTAACAATCCTCTTATCAAAGTCTTTGTTTTTCCTAATGGTGTTAAAAAATTGAGTAATCGCAATTTTGTCCTTATAAGTACTTTGTTTGTAATTAATCCGGTTCGTTGGATATAATCGTCCACGTCGTTTATTATTTGCGAAGTATGCTCAGCGTTAGACATTCTGAATCTATTTAATCTTTTTAATTATTATTCAAAATTTGTTAATAGCTCGTATAAATATTTTAGTTTTGTGCAGATAAATTATATTTTCTAAATTTCTTTTATATTTTGATTCTGATTTTTTAGAATTTTTGCATCGTATTGGTGCAATGTATATTGTGCCCCTTTGCAACTTTTTTCAATTAGTTTGTTTCTATAACGGTATAGCATTTCCGAACCTCTTGTCCAGTTTAGGGCAATGCAGATACTGTCACCGTTGACCCCCGCTAGTAACATTCGTTCAACGCAACTATTTCTGCCGCTATGGGCTGAAATAGGGTTTTTTAATTTTAATTCTTTTCGTGCTTTATCCATGTAATAAACAAAGGATTTTGTGGTCCTATTGTTGAATATCCTATCGGATTTACTTGGTTCTTTTAATTTTTTAATATAGTTTAATTTTTTCTCTACGTCCCATACAGTATTTTGTCTTATGGACATTACTACATGTTCTGTTTTAAGTGCCATAGGATTGGTTTTTGAAACTTTTAAGGGAATAATGACGTATCTGCCGTTTTTATTTGTACTATATGCTAAATCGGCCCAATTCGTAAACTGGAGGTCTGCTATGCGGTTACCGCAGACAAAAATGAAAATCATCATAATCGCAGTCTCCTTTTCTGCTAATCCCTGATACCATAGTTTTTGAATTATCATTTCGGCTTCCTGGAGGTCAAAAGTATTTGCCTTCTTAGGTGCGTAGTGTTTATTCGTAAAAAGTACCCTAGCCATTTTATTTGCCTCTTTTTTGATTAGCTGTTTTACTATAGGCTTTGATTTTTTGTCCTTAAGGAAATATTTAATAATTTTAGTTAATTGAAAAACCATATTACGTAGTTTATATGGTTTGATAATCTCTATTTTGTTTCTCTTTTTTACCCATTTTTTGAAAAACTCTAATACATCTTTGTTAGCCAATTCCTTGATATTTTTGTCCCACATAAATATTTCGACTAAATTTTTTGTTGTCTCGATTGAATTGGCTTTTAATAGGTCGTCATTCCGTTTGTTGATTGGCCGATTAGGTTTTTTACTCATAATATTAATCAGTCTAAAAATTAATTTGTTAACTTTCAGATTTTGAAAGATTTTATTAGTTTCATTATATTGGAATTTTAAATTTTTTGTTTTCCCTAATATTGGTTTCAAATTATGGCCAATATTTCGTCTTTATCTAATGCTAATTGCCAGCAAATTGTGAATAGCCATATATCTTCGTTTGAGTATGTGATTCTGCTTCTAATAAGCTTATTACATATTGTTTTTATTCGTCCTGAGGATAATTTTCGTAGCAAATTGAGTAGGTAAATGATGTTTATTTCTGTGGATTCGTCAGATCCGGCTCCTGCTATAGCCAGTATCATGTGTCTACAATGATTTATTTTCCCAGTTACCGAAAGCTCCATTATCAATCTAGGGTAGTAGTTTTATTTTGATATGTCCTACTATTTGTTCTTTTTTAGTCATATTATTTATTTCCTAGTTTATACAGTGTTAAATTAAAACAATTTGTGAATATTTAAGTTCATATATTTTTAATTGAGTTTTTATGCATAAATTAGTGGTTGTAATACATATTGCAACATTTAATAATTATTTTTTAATTTATTTTTAGTTGTTTCCTCGGCCTCTTTGAGAACTTCCCCTATTGTTCGATGTTCCTCGAAAGTTGTTTTGTGGAGGGTTATTATTTCCCGAGTTGTTATTCTGGAAATAATTTCCATCATTTTCCCCTTGGTTATAATTGTTATTCCTGTAGGAATTGTCATTATAATTACGGTTTTGATTCTGATTGAAGTTATTTCTAGGGAAATAATTTCGGTTGAAGCCTCTGCCCCTACCGCCTCTGAATCCTCTTCCTCTGGAGTTATTATAACGGCCCCCCTGACCCTTATAATTATTGTTATATCGACCCCGAGTGTTATTTTGGAGCCTATTAAACTTTCCTTTTGGTTTCATAGAAGTTGATTTTTTATAATCAACTTTCTGTCTAATCTTTGCTTCGACACTTTCACGCTCTTTATCAGATGCTGGTTTTTGCATCTCTTTCTTTAACTCGGGGTTCTCCATCACAATCTTTATACTGGCTAGGTAATCCAGTTGGCGCTCTGGGCAGAGAAGGTCATACATTAATTGGGTGAGCTCATATCGGCTTATAGCCGATTTGTTATCCTCCACCCTAGTGATCGCTACATTGAACATTTTGTAGTTCCTATCGGTTGCTGAAAAGCAGTCCCGGTATTCCTTTAGGAGCTCTAAACACGGTTCTAATCGGATTTTCGTGAGCTTTTCAACTTTCGTTAACATTCTCACGAAGTATAGAGCGACCTGTTCAATGGGGCGTTTACTAGGCTGGGCTAGGCTTTCTGCGGCGGTGAATCTTAGGAATAATTTTCCGCCCTTTTTATAGACCATATTAGACGATGTGTCGGATAGTAAATCAGAGCATTTTTTCTCTAATTTATCTATCTCTCCCATCATGCTAATTTTCCTGGCCTGAGACTCGACCCTTGCCTTAATTGCGTCAGAGCACCAACCTTCTAACTTATTTAAAGTTAGTCCTAATAGGATATTCTCGTCATCTGGGCTCAAGTTCATACCACTATCTTTTTTAGCCACTATGGACTTATATTCGTCCTTATGGGCTAGAACTCGTCTTTCGTCTACCAAAAAAGCATCTGTTTCGTCCTTAAGGCGTTTCATATCAGATGACATAATTTCAAGCTCACTTTGGTAAATATTATACCGATTAGTGTTAGCCGAATTATCTAATGTGCCCAAGTCCTGTAGGTCCTGTTGGGTTGGGTCGATACAATAATTGTTGTGCGGCAAGTACTTTGAAGTGATCTTGTCGCTGTTCTTTTTAGCAAAGGATAGTCCTAGACTTTGCATTACCGATTCCGCGCTCATTTTCTAATCAGATCTAAATTAATATACCTTTTAATTTCTTAGTTTTACTGTTTTTAAATAATATTATGTTTTTTAACAGTTTAATAATGTTGTTTTTCAATTTAATTTTAATTGTTTGATATATATTTTTAAATCGTCTAATTCTATTGGATTAGTTTTGTCATAGCATTTTGTCATTTTGTTTGATTTTCCTAGGATAGCATCTATGATTTCTGTATCTACCAGGTCATAACTATTAACGTAATAATTTATTGCCTCAAATTTTTTCATTCTAAATTATGTTTGGTGAATTTTTCACTTTTTGCTATATAGTATGTTAATTTTCCGATAGGATTATACAGTATAAAGCACCACTCATTTTATTTGGTTCCATAAAGATTTTTCCCTTTATTTTATGGCTTGGTATTAATGATGGGATTATTACTTTATCGTCTATTCTTACGAGGATAGATTTAAATGGCCTGTGTGCTACAAATAGGGGTAATTCTCTGAATACATGGAATATCAAGCAAAATGGGTTTCCTAGGTCGAAAATATGTTTGGCTGCTATGTTTATGAGTGCTTTTGGCGGAAAGCAGTATAACTTTTTATGGATAGGTGGTGTTTTTGACATGAAATTTGTGCCTATAGATTGATCCTCTTTAAATCGACTATAATATTCTTTACATCTATTATTAGTAAAATTTGCCATGCAATCTATATCCGGGTATCCGAAATAGTCCGTTATAATCCTATAGGACTCATCGGATATTATTTCCTCTTTATAATCTAGTGTCCTTGAGGCCTCGTCAGCCTCCTGTATATCAGTAGTTACATGCTGAATTGAAAATATCGCATTTAATTCAATTGCCAATTTGTTAATTACCAATATTTCATCATTTAATTCGGCAACTTTACTACCGTAATGAAATGTTAATACAACAACCATGTTATCACATAAAAAAGTTATTCGTTTATTTCTTAGTTTTTCCTTATTGGTTTGTATATAAGCTTTTATCGCTATTGCCTCCTTAATATTTATATGGCGGTGTTGGTCCTTAGGTTCCCAGTAGAAGGTTCTTTCTTGACCGTCAATGTCAATCCACCCCCCGGCCATATTAGACGCGTCTGTTGATACTTTGTATCTGCGCATTTCTACTGTGGCTGATCGTTTTTCAACCCAGTGCCTGACCGTTTTGATATATTTTAAATCTTTATCACCCCATATTTGAAGCTCCTCTTTAAGCCTAGCGTCCATATGAATATATTTAGTTTTATTTACATCGGCTTTTACTAAATATTCCGTAATTTTTCTTATATAGAGCCTCATGTTCCAAATTACTATCATAAAGGAGCACATTTTTCCTCTTAAGCGTTCTAAGGATTTATATTCAATTATATCGCTATTAATTACTTCTAAAAGCTCCTTTTGGAATTTAAGCCATTTATCTGGTGGTATGCTTATTGTCTCATTTGCAGTATTTATGTCGAATCCTAGAAAATTTATTTGTTTAGAACAAATGAAAGTCGATTTTTTTCTTGATATAAAACCGCCCGCGGCGATCATTGCGACACATGTTAAGAATGCATTTTTAGGTGCTATTAGTCCTAATTGGATAAGTTTTATTTTCTCTGCCGATATATTTTTTTCCACAACGAGCCTATCGTCGAGATAAAGTGATACCGGTATTCCGTGTCTCCTAAGGAAGCTAACAGCGCAATTATTTAATAATTGGAAATCGCTGGGGACCCTGGCGATACCGAATGCTGCTGCGTAAAATCTGAAAATATATTGACCCCATCTAAAGTGGGTCATATCTCGCGATGGCTCGTCTAAGTACGCTTGCAGAAATCCTGAGGAGTCGTCGTACTTACTTAGGTAATCGTCTTTATTTATAAAGAGCATAGTATCGTTTAGTGTATCTAGTTTACACGGGACCGAATGACCCTGTGTAACTTTAAAACTGCCGCCGTCGAAGCAGCACCTGAATTTATCAGAATTTTCGTTATACACTAAAACGAGTGATGTCCTTATGGCTGATTTAGTTTTACTTACACTCCCTACAAATTGTACCGCTCCTGTGGATACCCAGTCTATAAGCTGTGTATTTATTACCTCAATGTTATCTAATAGGTGCTCTGAATTCTCCTGGTAAAAGGGTATTTTCTCGATTTGGCCGTTAATTTTTTTAATTTGAATAGGGTAGTGGCTTATGATAGGTAAAACGTGATCGTCAATACTTAGTGATTCACCTTTTTTAAATCCTAATTTTTTATGCCATGTCTGATATAATTCATTTTTAAATGATTTTGTGGCTAGGTGGTATATCTTTCTACTACGTTTATATTCTCTAGCATTTTTTGGTGCTATGTGATACTGATTATCAAAGATAGAGATTCCTTGGGTAACGTGTTTGTATGCTACAAATTTCGAACTTTCAGCTGGTAAACAGTTTATAAAAATGAGCCATGTGGCTGTGAATCCTGCCCATATACCGGCTTTAAAATCTAGCTCGTAACGAAATTTTAGAGTGCTCCATATTGGAGTTTTTTCATCTCTCCATATTTGATCAAATATGTCTAATAGCTCTATAGAGTATTTTTGCCATTCAGCGTGGGTCCTGGGGTAATTTTGAAATTTTCCATCAAACGTGACTGCCCTGACTGCTTGTGTGTGTGGATTTATATGTTCGTTTTTGAATTTGCCTTCTCGGAAGGTCTTACCCGATAACTTGTCAACATCCTGCCATGACATTCTAAATACATTAGAATTTTTAATAACTTTTATTTGAATATGAATTTTATAGAAAGATTATGTGTTTATACAGAGTTTTACAGTAGTTTTTCCTTTAGGAATTTATACATTATCTCTTGGGAGAGCAGAAACATTTCCAGAGTCCTCCTCGTGGATAGATAGTGTCAGGTTCTGGGCAGGTCCTTCGTCCATATCGTCAGATACGTTATCTGCATCAGCTACCAACTGTTCCTCATTTTCCCTTTCCATGATTTTAGGTATAATTGCCCTTAAAGCTATTTCGATATTCGCTGGGACATAGTTTTTAATAACAACTGGTCTACCTTTTTTAATATTGATTACCGGTGGTGTGATAAACATAAATAACGCCCATTTCCTAGCGGATGTGGTGAATTCATTTATAGTTATCACTTTAGCCTCGGTGTTTAGATGCTGGTGTGCCAGAATTCTATCAATACTCTCATTAACCGTATTTATAAGGTTATGGCTAAATGGTCCCAAATCGGATGCCAAATCTTTCATGATGGAGCAAAATTTAGTCCAGTTATTATAATTATTTCTCCGTCCTTGCCATTTATTAAAATTAACGAAATTTTTCCTAGTTTTAAGGCCATTTTTTAATTGGTCATTATATACCTCTATTAAATCCGAGATATCAGTTAACTCATCCTCAATGTCCGGTAGTGGTGGATTGGTTTCGGTCCTAGGGATATCGTCTGGGAAATTTTTGATTATATAATCAGAAAATACCCGTGTTACTCCTATGGGTGTCCTATAGCCAGTGTTTTCTACAGAATCAATGATCATATTTAATAATGATCTGATCATAATCAAGGTAGTTGGGGGCAATTGCAAGAAATTCATCCATTGTTTGCCCAATTCCCATGATACGTAGAAATCCTCTCTATCCGCGAGAAAATCATCAGGTAGTCCTTCGGAGATATACCAAGGGTCCGGTTTTTTAGGTACAAACTGTGATTCCCCATCATGATACTCAACGTATCTTTCAGGGAACCAGTCTGGTCCCTCGTCCGTGTCCCTATTAATGTTTCTAGGGAAGCTACGATGATTAATCAATGTAGGCATTGTCTCGTATTGTGAGTCCATAGCCTCGCGGTTTCTAGCTTGAATGTTAGAAGTCATGGTGTCAAATGATTGCGATTCCATATCGCTTTCTTCCGGTGCTGACATTCTAAATTAAATACATTTTTTAGAATTTTTTATGATATTAATTTTTTGTATAATGTCTGTGGTTTATACATAAGTTTATCCTGTAGGATTTTCATTAACTATATTTATAGAAATTTTTAATAGAATTTTTCTTTTGGAATTTTTCTTAACTCCTCATCCCATTTTGCATTGTCTAGCTTGGCTAACCTTGTCTGCCCGGTTAATAGATCCTTTATCTGAATGTGTAATTTTTTCGCGTGGTCCTTGACATACGGAAATTCGTTTGTCAGTACTTCTAAGGACCTCATGACTTTGAGCCAAGTAATAAAACGTCTTGACCTTGTTACATGTTGCGAAATATTAGACCATCTAGTTAAAGAATTTATCTCGTCCCTAGTGTTACTTTTTAGCGCCTCAATCGATGTTTTAATGATTTTAATCACCGATATCCACTCCAGGTTGCCTGGGTCATTGAGCTGGGCCAAAACTCTTAATAATAAGAGTCCCCTTCTAAGTGAAATTAAGTTAATTTCCCATGTTTTGGAATTATTTCCCTTAATCTCACTATTATGATTCCAGATGTTAAGTGGGGGAAGGTCCATTTTAATACTTGGGTCCTGGAGGATATAGTTTTTATACGGCTCAGTTGGGAATGAACCAGAAAACTCAGAGCTTGCTTCTGAACTTGTAAATGAGATTGATTTTCCTAAGGATCGTTTAAACTCCATTCTTAATATTTGTAATACATTAATATTTTCATTATAAATTTTGTGTCCTTATAGGGTTTTTTGTAATTAATCATAATTTATAATATTTTGCATAATCGTTTTTGTCCGGGTAATATCTATTTCTTAAATGTGTTTGAACAGTCCTTCTATATTGTAGTAGTTTTCAAGAGCTTCTTTGCTAGCTCTTTCTACCTTTTTAGGGACCAGGAGATATGTTAATTCTAGATATTGTTGTCTAGTAATGCCCTTAAAGTTTCTTTGGTTGATGCTCGCGATTATTATATAATCTACAAAACTTTTCCTAAGGGGTGACCGTGAGTCGGCCCACATACATACTAATATATCTGTTAGCTCGTAAAACTCGAAATTAGTCATATCTTCTGGGTCCACTAAAAATTCTACTAATGCACCCATAGTGGTGTTTTCTGCTTCGGTCATTCTGAAATTTATATGTTGCTTAATTTTTCCCTTTTTAAGTGTTTTTTAACAATATCTTTATATAAAGGAAACAAATGTATAGTTTTACAGTAGTGTGTCCTATGGGATTCATTAGTGTTAGCAGAAGTTTATCCTATGGTTAAGTAATTTGATAAATAAATAATTTTATTGGTGTAATTTTCTTTTTGAAGTTAGTTTTGTTTTAAATGCGTCGTAGTCGTCCAACATAAATGATGATGAACTTTTTGCTGAAATGGATTCGTCGGAGGATTTGCGCTCAAATAATTTAGAGTAGTTAGAGTAGTCTAAATTATTTTTTGCTTGATTATTTATAATAAGGGTTGATGATGATGCCTCTGAACTAAGAGATGCATCACTATCAGAATTGAATAGTTTCTCGGCGGGGTTTAGAAATAAATTCGGTGATTGCGTCTCTTCATTTTCCTCGTCTAAATTAACTTAATTTTAATGTGATTTATTTCGGTTACAAATATCCCAAACACTTAATCCAGAGTATCCTGTGTTGCCGTTTTTTGTATTATTGTCAGTCCTGTCGGAATTAAGTTTTTGAGTACTGTTTTTATAAAAAGTACCATTTTCTGCATTATATGCAAATTCCTTCTGGCTTGTAGCAGTGCTCATTATGTCGTGTGGTGCATTAATGTCTACAAAGTAAGCTGGTTTTCCTAAGGGGATGACATCTTTTGCCCAATTTTTCATAACGTTGGTCCAATTGAATTTATTTTTGGGCCATGGCTCGTATGATGCGTTATTCCTAGAGGGTATTTGTGGTCTTAATTCAAATATTTTTTCCAATACGTGACCGTTTTTGGGGTAGTTTTGGGTTCCGGCCATAAAAAGCATTCCCAAGCTTTTTATTTTTATACCTGTAGGTAGGCGCTCGGCCGACACGTCCTTAAGGGAGTAAAATGCAATTCTAGATTGCTCTAGTAGGGAGGTTGCATTTATCATGCCAGGGTTGATTAAATTTTTTAGAATCAAGTCCCATGATTCTACTACTCGGCTAAATTGTCCCTTTTGGCGTATACGGGCTTCTGCGTCTACCGTAGATAAAGGAAATGCCACGTTTTTGGCGAACTCTGACATGAGTTTTCCTGTATTAGGGTTTTTTAGGTTGATACCCAAAATATCCAATACTGTCATTGCTACAATTGGGTCCGAATAGGAAATTGCTGCTCTGAGGCATAATTGAATTTCCTCTTTTCCTAGATCAGACTCTTTTTTAACTAACTTTCCTAAGGTTAGATCATATCCAAATGGATACTTTGAAATAAATGCCTTTGATCGCTCTAGGCACTTATTTTCCAGTGAGTGACTCAATTCTTCTACGATGTCCTGTAGATTTTTAATGGACACCATATTAGCTGGCTCAGGGTTTGTTTCCTTTAGGACAGTTATTTCCCTTGTGATTTTTGCCTGTGCTGCCTGGATTGAGTTCAATAGTGGTTTAACCATTTTGTCCTTAGAGACACTTACTATCTGGTTAGTGTTTTTAAGTATCTGGCTATTAAGCAAAACCAGATTCTTCTCTAGGGCCGTAATTTTACCAAGATTTCCTGTAGGATTGTTTAACCCTTCCAAGATGCTTTTAATCTTAGGATCCTCGAAATCAAGAATACTTGTCAAGGTTATTTTTTCGCACTCCTCTAGGCTACCTTGGTTTAGTAAATACGTCTTAATTAGAATTTTCAAGTTCAATTTAAGGGTTAGTTCGCCGTTAGCCGTGTATTTTGACCAAGGGGTGTCCTTTTGGTACGTTGAGATGGTATTCTCATTTATGCCAAAAACATGTCGGTTTAGTGCCCTGATCTCCGTTTCTAGCTCTTCCTCCGTCATAGCGGTTTCAGATGCCTCTTCGTCAGATTTAGCCTCATCTACGAAGTTTTCATTGATGGATAATTTGTCCTCATCCTGGGACAAGTTGTCGTCCTCAATGATCTCTTCTACTGACTCTGCCTCTGGCCCTGCTACTTTTTCAGCCATCTCTGAGATAGCTTGGTTGATTGCCTCTTTTTTCAACTTTTTAGAAATCTTGATCTTGATACGGTCAATCTTTGGCTTTTTATCCTCGAGCTTGAATTGCAATATATTTAAAGAAAAAATTTTTTATTTTTATGTATTATTAATGTTTATTCCGATATTATCACAACTATTTGTCTGTTAGGACAATATTGCCAAAACTGCGGGCTGAACTTGCATTTTTATAATTTTTCTCAATAGTAACGATTATTTACCATTTTTGTAGTATTATTTTCATTAATACATTATGGTGCCTATAGGAATAACGAATTTTAATATGAATTAATTGCCAACTATGGCCTCTAAATGTTACCGTACTATTTTTTGGCTATAGTGTCCTTACAGTGGTGTTATGAGTTCATTAGTTATCGTTATCATTTATAGAAAGAAAAAGATTAAAAACATTTTAATTATATTTATTAGTGGTGAAAATTTGCCAAAAACTCAGATAAGTACTACTTGGTTTATAGAACCTACTTTACCCAGTACTCGTACTTTCATATAGTATGATAGTACAAAACTGGGTGTGCTAACCTGAGTTTCTTGCGCCTTCTTGCCCATGACTTCTTGTTATGGGGGATTGTTGATTCTCTTTGATACTATTTTTTGATACTGTCTTGCTAAAAAAAACTTTTTAAATTTTATTTTCCGTGTGATTCAAAATTTGCGAAAATTCGAATGAGACTAAATCTATTTTTATTTTATAGATTCTGCCATCTTCTAGAAAGTTTAATAGTCAATTTTTGTGCCGACTATGTGTTTTCATAGTTTTTGTCCTATAGGTTTGTCTGACAGTCTGTTTTATGTATAACAATTGTTTTGTTATTGTTTTTTATCACTTTAGATATAATTTATTTTGTATAATTTGTAATTCTCCGTGATATGTTCAATGCTATTTTGGAGCACCATAATTGCAATTTTGAATCTAATGGATTTTGGGGTTTAGTTTATTATATTAACAGTTACTTTTTACATAATGCTCATTAAACCTTGGAATATGAATCTTTATCATATTTTTTACTTCTTATGAAGTGATAGTTTATCCTATGTATATAATGATTTTATTTAAGATTTATGTTTTAAATTTACAGTAATTTTATATCCTCCTAATATTACATATAATGTTTTTACTTGTTTTTATCCTATAGGTTCGTCCTGCGGTTTATTATATCAGATTTTGCTGTATCGGCTGGGCTCAACCTCGCTTGTATTTATTTGTAGGTCTAGATCTTATATATCATATATAATATCTTGGATTTGTGAACGTATTGTTAATTTTTTGAGGCACCATAAATAAATTTCGGAATTTAAATTATATAATGAAGCCAAAATTTTTCTCATCTGAGCTTATTACATCTTGATTTTCATTTTAGAACGTCAATAATTAATCTATAATGATGGTGACGGATTTTTATTTACAATTTTATTTGTTTGTCCTACTAGGATATGAGTTATCTTAAATCATTATTTTATATAAACACCGTAATAAGTAACCTGAAAATCATCTATATCCGACCTTAGCGGAGTGTCCTAATGGTTAAATGATTTGTAATGATTAGATTCCAACTAATGCTGGCTACCGTCCTAATCCTATAATTAAATTTGAACTATAATTTTTGCACGAGATGATTTATTATGTTTATTATACATTTATGATTTATGCGAATGAATTTTTTAATTTATTAGTTCGTTAGTTTATGAATTTTAAATTTTACGATGAATGATTTTACTCGAAGACTCTAAATTTGTGGATTTGGTTAGTGGTGATGATTTTTAAATGGAACAGAATTTCTACAGCTAAGTTTACGTTTGATGGAATAATATCTACAATTTCAAGTAGCATAGTTTCATATGCTATAGATTCCTGTAGGGACATATTATTTACATATTCCGAGCTAGGGAGCTTGATATTTTTTACCATATCATGCAACTTTTTCGCTTTTAATGTAAGTCATCATATTTTTCCATGTCAACTTCGTATTTTAAGTTATTGATCCAATCTTGTACTGTTTTTACTTTCAGCGTTGTTTCTCTGGCAATAGGGCTAGAATTGTCTAACTCTACTGTCAAAACTACGACACTTTCTAACATACTGATCGTATAGTTAATATTGCAGTTACAAGATTGACTCATAATTAAATATTTATAATCTGTTAGTCCTAATGGAATGATACTTTTATTGAGTTATTGTGGTACTTATATACACTTAAAAGTTGCTCTTTAGCGTCCTAATTCGTGATACCACTTGCACCTTTTTTAATTTTAATTAATCATTATATCACCATCTGATAAAACAGAATTTTTTGGTGAACCTGCGCGTGGTCTGGCCACCTGCTCGATATATATTGCGAATTTAATTGCGAACCTGCTTATATCAGTTGAGTTATTATATATATTTTTTAAATCTTCCACCTGTCCTCTTCGAATCACTTTATTAATTATGCATCTGCTTTAAATTAATAACATTTGGTAGTTTTAATAACTGTTATTAATTTATTTTAAATGTTTATCTGTGGTTAAGGCAGTTTCGATGTAAATGGCAGTTATGTGGAGGTTTTGAAGACATTTTTAATATGTTTTAAGTTTTTCCTATCGGATTATTTGAATGTTTTGTTGATCTTTTCGATCATTTCTTTGCTCCATAATGTACTATTCTGGAGGTTTTGAAAGGCTGTTTTTCCATTCCAGAATGTCGTTACTTAATTGATTTATGGTTATTTTTTTATTTTATATAAGAAATTAACTTAGTATAATTCATGCCCTCCTACCTATTTGGTAAGGAGCTTTTATGTAGAGATGTTAAAAAATAAGACTACATTTTCACGTATATCCTTTAGGAAATTTTTCTTATATTATAAAATTGTTTTATTTTATGTATGGTGCCTACTTTTTCGGGGAGATTATTTATTTTTTAATTTTATTTACCTGCTGAAGTGACTAGTAATATCGTCGAGATATTAGTTTTTTCCTTCATCAATATTTTTCTGGCTTGAGGGGCTGTTAGGATGAAATTTATACCGAATTTCTCCATTAGTTTTTCATAGGCTTTTGGTGATGTGGCTTTTGCCAGTTCCTCAACGAATAATTTGTTTTGGAATATCCATTCCGGCACATTGACAATGTCCTGTTTCATCCATTCTTTTAGGGTATTGTATGCTCTCATCCGATCTAAATTTTAGTGTTAATAGTCATTTTTTATTTTATCCTTAGTGAAATATTATTTTCATATTTTATCGTTTTTATATTTATTAAAATTATGTATCTATCAAAAAATTTTTTATCATACGAATAATTTATTACCTTCTTCTAACTTTTTCAACTGTGGGTGAAGCATAATTTTCTGCTGTATGTCCTGTCGGATACCGGTTTCAGTTTCTCGTCGCTGATAATTTTTTTCACTATTATTCACGCATGTTCTCAATATACGCTCATTATAATGTTTTTGGTTTTCCTGTAGGATTGCCAAGTAATTTTCTTTTGGCCCTTTTTGAAGGACTGACTGTATTAGTCCTGATCTCCCCGGGACTGGTTCCTCTACCCAATTATTTCCTGCCTTGATTTTTATGTCCTTAACTTTATCTAAGGCTACTTGTCTGTTTTTGACAAAATCCACTCCTTTTCTTTTGCAGCCCATATTATCTCGAATGAGGCCTTCGTCTCCCATTCGTTCTGCCTTCATACCTGTGTCTTTTAGGGTTTTGAAGGTTATGGACATACCTAATTCTGTGTCCGGTAATTGTCCTACTGCATGTAAATTATTATTTACGATTGCATTTGCAGCCACCACGGCTCCTAATTTGGCCATCGCTTCTATGGTACTGTAAGTCCTTTCGGTTTGTAAATCTTGACAGTAGATCTTATGGCTCGTAGGCATTGCTAGTTGATGATTTTTTGTAGTTTTATTACCATTTCGATCTTTACATGGTATTTCTACGTACTGTAGTCTGGCTCCGAATCTTTGTCCTTCATTGGCTAGTAAGTGTTTTATTAATACTAGCCTCTGCTGGTAGTCGAACACAGTTCCCAATGCCGTAACCATATAGTCACCAAAGCTGTAATTCAGTCCTCTAGGATTCTCTAGCACCCCATGACTGACATGGAGGTTACCAATATTTGCCAATTGGTTATTAACTGTGGATATGTTTCCCAATCTCTCTGGCTTTATCATTGTTTCTGTGTAATGATCTTGTCCCATAATTTTTCCCTTAATTATAAGGACCTGGATTGCTTTGCAGGATTTAGCTCCCGAGTGGGTTGGTACCATTCTGTGGTTTCTCAAAGGTGTCAGAACTACCAGCGGGTACTTGAATAATTCCCCTAGTTCAAGTTTTCTGTTAATCCTAAGGTCTACCATGTCTTCCTCGGCGATATATTTGTTTAGTAAGTCTTTAGTGGACCATTTTTGAAAGGTTTTTGGTATTAATTTTCTGAGTCGGTTTGTCGATCGGATCATGTTACCAGCGGCACTTTTACTGGCAGATAGTATCACTAAGTTTGTTCCTGTTCGGGCTAGTTCATTATTAAAGCTGGCCAAAGTTTGGTAGTCTTTTGCCAACTCTGTAGTCTGGCACGCTGAGTCCTTATTTGCTTTCGACGTTTGTGCCTTACTAGTTTGGTAAGTAAGGACGCTGTCACTTCTGCTTAGTCTCGCCTTGAAGCACTGCCAAATAACATATGACAGGAATGACTCCCTTTCGCATCTGATGACCCCGTTTAGATTAAAAAACTTTTGTGCATTGTAAGTATCAATCCACTGTTTTTGCGTAATCAAATCTGTTGAGCCGTCTTTGTTATATTTGACGAAGCTCAAAATGTCTCCTTCCTTTTGGTTTGAATTCGCTGAATCACTATGTGATGATGCTTCGGCTTTGTAGTTTCTTAATCTTACTGAAGGCGGGAATGACTTCATATCCGAGTAGACTACAATAGCGTATTTGAAGTCGTGTTCATTTGCTAGGTTTGCCATGAAGTGCATAACTGTATTAGACACTCCTCCTGTAGTTGGTGTGTTTGGCGCATTTCCTATAGGATCTAGCTGTAACCATGCATCGTGTGGCGTATTTAAATTGAATACCGAATCCGGTTTTTGGTCATCTGCTTTGATGTTAGACGGCCAGTTGAATGTATCTAATGGCGGGTCAAACAGGGCTTGCTCCTCATTATTGACGTCTAATTCTCGTAAAAATTCAATTATGAGGTTTTTGGCTATGAGTTCGTCGTCCTTGTACGGCATTAGGCCATTTCTGGTTTTAAATCGTCTGAACATGTTCAGGAACTCATTGTAGTGGTGTCCCTCCGCCAGTTCTGACATTTCTTTATCGAATTTAGTTTTGTCCTGTGGGGTGATAATTGAAGGTTTTAGTCTGTCCCAGTTTTCGTACAGAGTAGTATAACCTTTTCTCAGGTAGGCTTTTTGTTCCACTAAATATTTATAGATTAGATTTATTTCTAATAGTTATTATAAGGACAAAATTGCGATTACTCAATTTTATAACACCATTAGGAAAAACACCGATTTTGATAATTTCATGTTAATTATTATATATTTTTGTCCTACCTAAAGGAGGTACTACATTAATTATATTCGATGTACTATATACTGGAAACGCGTAGTAGATATCTCGAAATATTTTCTCAAATTATATTTTTTGTTATCTACTTTTATTATATTATTTCGTAGTGTTTATTATGGTTTTTCCTTTTAGGACTGTTAAATTTGAAGTTTTAGCCTTTCCTAATGGTTTTTTATTTTAGATTATTTTGAGAATTATAATTATTGTTTACCTTTGGCTATTTCAAATTCTGTCGTCATTAATTTTCTGCTGATTTCGAACGTTCTGGGTGTCTTTCCAATAATTTGATATTCGTATTTTAATTCCACATAAAATACAAATTTGCCGAAGAATACCGGAAACAAAGAGTTTGTGGACTTATTTGTTTCTGCTGACATTTTTAACGCTCTGTGTACCGAGCATAGTTCGTCCTCTGGGTTGATGTAATTACTGCATACTCTTTTACGCCCGTGGAAATACTCGCTGAAGTTGCATGTTTCGTGGGAACCATGTGGATTCTTACTGTCAAGTCCCATTTTTTCTCCTATCTGGGTTTTTACTGCATTCCAGGCTACTAAGATATTTTTTGTATCTATTGTATCTCCTGAGGCTGCGAGGTCAATGAAACTTTTCCATTCCTTATTTGTCAGCGATGTGTTTCGCAGACTATTCACTTGGCTTTTTATTTTTGTATCCCTGAGTTCGTGAAGGATTGATTTTATTTCCTTGGGATTCAGACTTTTATTTTCCATGATAAATTCGGAATTCTGTTCATTGTGCGTTACATTTTTTCCGTAGATAGTAACTGCCGCATCAACGAAAGGTTGTACTTCGTCTGTCGTTGTGTAAATTATGTCCGTTAATGCATCTAGGACCGCTGTGGTGGCATCGTCATATCCCTGTCTGGTTTCCCCAGCTTTTGGTAAATTACCAAATATGATATTTTTCTCCTTTTTGGTTTTATCTTCGAATTCCTGTCTCTTTTTTGAATCTTCTAATCCCGTTTCGGATTCTGTGATTTGACAGTTTGATAGTAGTGTCCTAGCGGTTGTTTTTGCCGTGGAATTTCTATCTTTAAATATGTTTATTCCTAATAGGACGCATACATATCTAGAATTTAACCAAAATCTATTTTGGACTGTCCATTCGATCGGATCTTCAATTATGCGGTCAATATGTGTTATTATATTGTCCAGTATTTCTGTCCATATAATGTTGGCCTCTTTTGTGTCATTCTTGAATATTTTATCGTCAAAAATAATTAGTCCGTCCGATTGGTATGTATTCCATCCTGAGTGTTTCAAAATTTCCGATTTATCGTACATGATGGCGTTTATGGTGGGGATCGTATTTTTTATGGAATTTGTTAATTCTGCAATCACCGGTTGTATTTTCTGATTTTTTAGAAATCCTGGCTCATTGAACGATCTGCTGTCTTTGTCCCTAAATTATTATTTGTGAACTTTTGCGGGTAACTTTATAATTTTTTGTATTTAAATTGTTTTCGTACAATTAATTGGGGAAATATAATATTATTTAATTTTTACCTGATTTTAGATATAACGTCCAAGGTCATCAAGTTCGCCGTTTTTAGCCAAACGTTAAATAGCCACGTGTTCCTATCGGATTGATTGAGCTCCATTTGAAGCATGCGTTGAACTCCTGTGTCTCTAAGGACACTTATTAATGCTGCAATGAGGATTGGTCGCCAATCACAACCTAAACGTTCATATTAATATTTATATTTTCCCTGTATCCTTATATTTTGGTTACCATAATTGTTTTATTAAATTTGATCTATATTCGTATTAAAATTAATGGATTTTTTGAATCATTATTTTTAAGCCTATTTCTAGTTTGTTCGAATTTCAATTTGTTTCCTATAGGTTAATTTTGCCAATGTATAACATTTTATTCAATTTTATTTAATCAATTTTTGTTGTTCCTGAAGGATTATTAATATGGTTATTAGTGATTATAAGGACAGTTAATTTATGACTGTATATGTAGGCTGAAGTATGAGATTTTCAATTTTTATTTTAGTTTTATACCTGAAATTAATTGAGCAGTTATCGAACCGTCAGTTTTCTCTTTCTTGAATATTTCGAAGAATGGTGATTTCAGTTGAATCAGCTCGTTCATCATTTTGATAAATGATTCCTCTTCGGATGCCCCTTCCATTGTGAATGGTGTTGTGAATATTTCATTGGTCATGTGTGTGAAAATATATTAGATATTAAAATATAAATTATGTTAATTTATATCTATGTGGTATAATTTATTAATTAATTTTTCATATATTAATTTTTACTTATTTCTTAATCAACTATTGTTTGATTAAATTATAAGTTTATATTATATTTATTTTCAATTATAATATATTTTAGCATAAACAGCAATTGTGTCGTTTTGCCTTTTTTTTCTTTTTTCTTCTCTCTCTCTCTTTTTTTTTTTTTTTCAATTATATAATCTATTTAAACACAATCGTTGCTTGGTTTCTAAATTATTTAGTTTTGTTATAACGTTTTTTAGGTACCATAATGATTACCCTCAAAAGTTATTATAAGGCATGATAAAATTTATTTTCCTAGAGGATATTTTTAGTCATTATAATGACGGAAATTTTGTATGTTTATTTATGATATTTATATAATATTATTATTTTACCTTTGAACAATTTTGTGTCGATTTGTAGGCGATCGAATGTGTAATTCCCAATATGTTGATCAACATCCTGTTGGTGCCAGATCGTTAGTTCGATAGTTTTCAGAGTCGTTTTGTTCGACTCTAACTCCTGGATGACATTATACGGTTTTCCTTTGGATGTAATGTTTTGACATTTTGGATCAATAATGTCGTATTTTATCCATTCATTGGTATCTGGGTTTGAATTCCAGTTTTGTAACATCTGCCATTTTTTAATTTTTTCCTGGAACAAATTGCAATCTGGCTCTACAATGTCTACCGCCTCATTAATCGTAGTGTAGGAATTTTTGTTTTCTCTGTGAATTGACATAATGGCCATTTCAATATCGGTTTCTATTCCCAGTTTTCCTAAGATTACTCTTAATCCGAATCGTAATTCCTGCTGGGACAAAGTTTTCTCCCATAGGATCTGAACTACTCCAAGTATGTCATTTTGAAGAGTTTTTATGATGACTCTGGTGGCTACTCCTCCATTAGAAAGTATTTGGAGTAGCTCAATTTGGTTCGTTGGGAAATTTGTTCTCATAATTTTTCCCAAACCGATATTTTCCTCTGATTTTATTGCCCATAGTGCAATAGTTTTTCCTTGTAGGTTATCTAAAATCAAACTTTATGATAATTATTAAATTTACATTATTTTATTTTTAATTTAAAATTACCAAAGAACCAGAAATTCATTTTTATTTTAAAATAATTATTTGAACAAAAATATTGGGGGCACAGGTCCTTATGTGTTTGTCTGCCTTTTTGTTCCCTTTTTATTGGTTTTTGGTTGTTATAGTTATTTACTGTTTTGTATGTAATTTGTGTGATTTTAATGTATGGTTATGCCGGGGCTTGAACCCGTAGTCGTAAGATCCTTAGAGGGTTTCTACCCCTCCGCTACTGTGCCCCTCGTTTGATAGAATTATATAAAACATTGTTATTCCTATAGGCTGTATATATAGATTTATTAATAAACTTACTAATGGGGTATAGATTATGATCCACGCCCTGTTTCGCTACATCTGACGTAAGTAGTTTTTTGATTACTTCATTTGTGTTTTCACACTTAACATAATCCGCCATATATTTTGTCGGGTTGATAGCCCGTTCATCTTCCGATTCCATTTTTTAATATCTGAAATCATTTTGATTGATTTAAGAGGATAATATAATTTTATAAATAATATTTTATACAGTGTTTGTCCTTAGGAGTTATCTATTTAATTAGATAAATTATATTAAAAAATTTTGAAAACGATTTTATATGGCTTGGTATTTATAATTTTATTATTATTGGCCCTTAGATGTTATTTGAAATATTAAATTAAATTCATTTTATTGTATTTATTGATGGTGCTTGTAAATAATCCTGATTTTCTAAATCATCGGGCAGCCATTTTAGGGATACTGTTACTTTAGTTTAGTGTCCTACAGGAAATTACATTTGTTTTAACGTTTTTAACTTTTAAATTCTATATGCTCATTATGGTGCTTACCCATGTATGAGTGAGCAATATCCTATACTTAATATTACTAATTTTTGCAAGTATGTTAATGTTTCCTTTAGGATAAATTGGTAAAATTATAAATATTTTTGACAGATTTGCCGATGTGTTTTATAGAGAAATTACTACAGAATTATTTATACACTAAATGCTACAATTTTTCCTATTTTTATAGGGGATAATGATATCTACAATTATGGTCCCTTCGTGTGTCCTAGTAGGAATATTTCTCTAAATTTTTCTCTATACTGCAGTGATACATAAATAAAATAGTAATAATAATACTACAAATTAGGGTTTTAAGTGTCATAATACTACCGAGTTACTGTAAGCCAATCAGAAGTTAGGGTTATTAATAGTCCGCTATAGTAGAGTTAAAATCTCTGAGTCTTTATCCTAAACTAATTAAAAACAGCAGAGAGCTGATATTATTAAATCATCTTCAGCAATGAGCACAACAATAATCTTAGGTAGCCAGAAAGTTGGAATAAATGATTTTGTAGGGCAAAAGTTGAAGTTTATAAAAAACTCTTCAAACATATATACTGCACGAGGAATATTTTCAAAAAATTGTATACCAAATTGTTCGTTTGGGGACGGCGAAGCGTACCTGATCTTGATCTGTCTCCTGAACGACGCCGATCTCCTAAAAATGCTCACACAGTATGGAATTTACAATTCTTTACATTGTTTTTAACATTTTCGTATTTCCCTCATTTGTGAATATCCTGACTGTAATAAAATGCAGTAAAAGAACCGTTTCAACAATTTTCCAGAAAACACAAATTTTCATTAAAACACATTTTATCTGTACACACATTTTCTTTTAATTTTTGTTACTAAAATGTTTTTTAGTTAGTTTTTTATTTTTGTTTCAAATCTTATCTTAAATGACGCTGATTTTATTTTAGATACTACAATAAGTTTAACGCGTTACAGCTAATTTTGTAACATTTTTGAATTTTTAAGGGAGTCAGAGAGGATTTTATGGGCAATCATTATGGGCATAATCATTATGGCACATGATTAATAACATTTGATAAATAGCTTCAACGCCGAGCCATTAATATATTTAATATAGCTGATTTTCCCACTTTTGGAGTTAAAATTTTAGTAAGCAATCAAACTCGCACCCATACAACCAAGGAGGTGTGTATCTTTATACTGTTGAACAAACATAGTTGATTTCACACTTATGGATATCTCAATAAGCATCTCAGGCAGGCAGATTTAAAGTTTACTAAATTTTCAAAAAAATAAGCTTAAACTGTCTGGTGGTTTCACAAAGTTTCCGAGGAAACCTTTCAAAAACCTTGAATTTTGTTTTTAATGACAAAAAAAGGAATCAGAACGGAACAAGGCAAAATATAATCAGGAAACAAACAATAGTAATTTATAAGAAACAATTGATCAATCGTGGCTAATAATTTCGTGTACGGAACGTGAAAACTGGCAAAGTTTTATATTTAAAGAAAAATATAATTTGTGGGGTAATATTGATATAAACAGCATAAGAAAAAAATATTGAAAAAAGTTCCCTGACGTTTGAAAATGAACAATTATATTCGAATTTTTAGATCGTGGGGCAATTTGAAACAAAAGTACTTTTTGAGTCGAAATTAAGTTTTGTTGAGGCAGTAACCGATGAAACTGTATCTTTAAAAACCATAACGCGTATGGATAGGATGCACGAGCTGGGACGTCTTCGTAGTTATTAGTCTCAATTTTTTGTTTGTTTTGGTAGGATGTTCTTTCATCTAAAAATTAGAATTTTGACCGCTGCGCACCCTACTATGACTTTGGCTGCAATTCAAAATGTTTTCAAACAGTTTGCTAACAGAGTTAACGTCGTTTTGGCAGTATTCCAACCGAGTTTGACTATTTTTGAATAACCTCCCTACCTCAATTTCGGAGAAAAGTAATTTCTTCTCAGAATATTTTTAAGAAAGTAACTCCCAATCGAGATTGATATCACACGGTTAGCACAGATGCTCAATTATTTAATAAATATTATAAAATTAAACTTTTTTTTAAATTTTTATTTTATTTTATTTCGATTGCAGAAACAGAAAGTTGTTAAATTTGAAGTTGAATGATAATTTTACAAAATGTAAACAGAAAGTTTTAAGTTTAAATAGTTTTAAAATGTAAGAGAAAATTTGAGAATAAATAGCAGTATGTTTTTGTTGAAACACAATGTCAAGGGTTAGCGGTTATCATGCGGTAAAATTTGTAAGTGGCACTCGTAATAACAAGTCATAAATACCGTATGGGCCATAATAATTATTATTTGCGATTTAGTTGGAAGTGAATATCTCATGTTGCGCAATAAATTGTCGGACTGGGTTGAAACGGTACAGTGTATTTTTTATTTCGTTAGCAAGCATTTTAAGTCTTTTTAAAAAATCACCCTGTAGTCATTTCGTCTTTCATCCCAAAAAAAGATTTCAAAACCGTCAGCAAGTGATGTTTTATTTATATGGACCTGATTGAAATTTTGACTGAAAATTAATAATTCAAAGATCGCTTACGTTAATTTGTTAAAATTGGGGTTATTTCGAAATTTAAATCCATATAAAAATTACTTAATGCGTACCAACGAAATAAATTGATGTCTTGTAAAATAATTTGAGCAAATAATTTAAAATTGTAAAAAATTGCGTTATTTTTCCTTGGTCAGTCATAACTTCAGGTGGGGGGGACGGAAATTAAGATCAAATTTTCATTAATTCTCTTGCAAATTTATATGTTGTTTATCTGCGATAATTCAAAAAAAAGCAAGCCCTTCAAAGTTTTAAATGTTTCTTCAATATGGGGACAAGTTTTTTTTTAGGCCCATTCATTTAATATTTTCGCCATTAGAAAACAAATGTGAAATGGCAAGTTAATAAAATTGAATTTGGGAATTGGAACTATTATTGATGAAATAAGCGGCTGCTTCGTTATCCGTATGGATTTTTTCCGGTGGCCAAAACGTATCCGTTTTTTCCAAAAAAAAATCTTTTATTTCGGCGAAAAGCTGTAATCGTAAGTCGATTGTTTTTATCCGGAAGAAGACATGCAAGAAGGGGTTGACAGTGGAAGTTTTGTCATTGTTAAAATAAAAAATTGAATACTCAAAATAAGGAACTGATAAACACCTCGATATATTTTTTGACTCGGCTTAAAGGTACAGTCAAGACTGATATTTTCTTTTAAAAATGGCAAAACTTGGAATGAAAAATAATTCAACGGTTTTAAAATATAGCCTGAAGGCTGCTCGTCTTACTGGACCACCTTCAAATCATCGCAATATTTTGACATGAATTTCAAATCGTCCGGTATAATCGCCATTTCACCTCGTTTGGTTTCCTCTGACCGGATCCTTTGGTATATGGTTTTTGTCTCCAATAAGATCGAAAAGTTTATCGTGTAAATTTGTCTGGCTAAGACCGGAAGACCCTCCAAAATTGATTTAAAAGTCGAAATGGCCACTTTTTTTCAAGATTTTTTTTGGTATAATTTCTGCATTTTGTAAGTCGCAAATAGCATTATTTTTCAAATCCTTGGCAAGTATGTCACGCTTGCTTGATGATTGGCAAAAATTATCCAATATTTCCGTAACAAGCCAAAATTCTGGGAGAATTAGTAGGAATTGCCGACCTATTTTAGAGCTTTTCCAGTCCAAGTACAGGCCTGATCTCGAGTTTGGAGCATCTTAAAGAACTGAGCCGCTTTGGCGTGACTTTATTTTGATCTAAGTGCTTTATAGAACATTGTTTGGAAATTTTAGTTATAAAAAACATAATCCGGTGGTTTTGCCCTTCTCGATTTTAATCAAATAATGGCATTCCGTGTGTACCCGGAATCAAGATTTAATAAATCGGTATCGGTACAAGATAAAATTGTTCAATTTTTATTTATGATTGATCGGAAATGAGAAAGTCTTATATTCTTATAGAGGCAGATGTAGCCACGTCTTTGTGTGCGCTTGAGTCGTAGGCATGAATTGTCGGCCTTCTGAAAGATAAAGACGTTTGAAAAGTATAATATTAAATAGTCATAAGTAAGCTAACTTATCAGATGCCGGAAATAAGTCAAATATAACACCGCTTTCAAATGACCGTAAAAAAATAAATTACTCATTTTTGTACATGGCCTTTGAGTTACATTCTGCACAAAACATATTTTTAAACTTTGAATAGATTGAACTCTTTTTTGACCGGTGAAATTAAATCGGATCTAGCCGTGATCTCTGCAATCTTTTCGCCAGATCTAGCCGAGATTTTGGTGAGTGAATTGCTCTCACACTGAGATTTTTTCAAAGTGAATAAATTTACTGCGTTTCGGTAGTGTGTATACGCGAATAGGCAGTTTATTACTGCCTTTCGGTAGTCAACCTACCGAAGGCGCAGTACTTTTCAAAATTGGCACTTTTCGATAGCCAACCACACCTGGTGGTATCCTGTGGTTACTGCTTTCGGGTAAGTCAGGTACCGAAGCGGGGGCAGTACTTGGGACTTTCGGTCGACCCCTGCTAGAGTGAATAAATTTTATCTGCGTTCGGTAGTGTGTATACCGAATAGCAGTTATTACTGCTTTCGGTAGTCACCTACCGAAAGGCAGTACTTTCAAAATTGGCATTTTCGATAGCAACCAACACCTGGTGGTAAATCCTGTGGTTACTTGCCTTTCGGTAGTCAGGGTACCGAAGGCAGTACTGACTTTCGGTCGACCCCTGCTAACAACTTTACCTTTGGAAGCATCAGAAAAAAGTTTCGCTGAAGGCACCAGAGCCTTTCACAAATTTTGAGCCTTTAAGGCTGCTACTCTGAGCGCTGTTTACAGAAGTTTTGTATGAATCCCAATTTCAATATTTTCTTTGTAATTCAGTTTAAACTCCTATAATGGGCAAACTCACTTCTGGACTCACAATGTTTTTATGGTCACGCGTGACCATGGTGTTTAAATCAAGGCGTATAACCTTAAGATCATTTAAATCACATAAATTTTTTACTTTTATTAATATGGTATTCAAAAATTTGCTAAAATTGCGTATCAAAACAAAATGGTGAAAAAATTATTTAAAGGCATCAAATGGATGATAAGAAAATATAAAAATCTCTCTGTTTTAGGCACGATTCACACAATTAGGGGCTAGTAATACGAATCTAGGCTCAATTTGACTTTTTAAATTTGTAGTATTAAACGTCAACACCAATTTGGTGCTGAAACTGCAAAAAAAAAATTGCATTGTTTTATTACAAATTTCACAAAATCAGCTCCTTAAAAATAAAAAGAACCATTTTTAATGAGCAAAGGTTTCAGTCCAATTTCAAGTTCATCGTAAGAAGCTTGTAAGTACCCTCAAAAAAGTTGGAGAGGGTCGACTTTTTTTATGAACATATCAACAACTACTGAGTGAATTATGTACTTACTGAACCGGTTTACTAAGAGTGGATTAAGTGGTAAAATAACGTTTGTTCAATTTGACAACTAAAACTTCAAAATCTGGCCTTGACGTAGACCCCAACTTTCTCTTCAGTGTTTCTTGCTTCTTTGAGCTTACTTTCGAAAAAATCGAAGCACATTTTTTTCGGCAAAATTTTTTCAGCGTACCTTGAAAAACATATTTTGAGTTTGGGGTCGAATTGAAAAAAAACGCAACAGAAGCTTTTTTTGTTTGACTAGCTTTTGCAAAAATTTGTGCAAATTTTGAAAGTTAACCTGGAGAGATAGATTTTTCCGATGAAAAGTGCCAAAAAAACGATGGTTTCTTGCATTTTAGAAAAATATAGCATAATCGCACAAAACGCTCGTCATGAAGTTTTGAATATAATTTAACAGGGTTAATATAATTTGATTTTTTAAATAAAACCTGGAGGGATAGATTTTCCGTTTTGCGTTAGTCTTCTTGTTCACTGTTCACAAGTGTCTATGAAATAAAATTTGACACTTTTCTACGCAAGATTGAAGGCTAGTTCTACAAATGGCTATCTGAATATATCCTAGAGCCCTGTTTGGCTAATATTTATCGTGGAAATGCAAATTAAGGAACCATCATATCGTAGGGAGTTGTATAAGGCTGGAAAAGACTTTTCAAAGGGCTCATAACTGTCTATATCCTTCATAACAATCTATTGACATTTTCGCGAATGATAGTTTCGTAATCTCTAGAAGAAATTTTTCTCGTAATTTTTTCATAAGCATGTTCGACAAACCGGTAAAGATTAAAGTTGACCCGCGAGGCATAATGGTTTTTTAAAGTCGTATTTTTTGTCACCTTATTACAAAAGGATTTGATTTTAGCAGAACATGTATATCTGGGGCAATAAAAAGACGGTAGGCAGTGTTAGTGTTGTTTTTCGATTTTACCCTTAAAGTGTTTTCAAAAAAATACGAAAAGTGCGTTTGGCCTTTTTGCCACTAAAGTCGTATTTATATGTTATTGTAATTTACGAATGCCATTTTATAACGAACTAACATTTTCGAAGGGCAATATAAGAAAAACTGGTACGTGTTCAAATTTTTTCAATTTCAGTCTTAACTCCTGGGATCACTTTTGAAAATTATTTTCGAGCTCAAGGTCATCGTATCCAAAATTTTTAATAGTATAAGAACGATTCACAACTATCTGTTTTCTGGAAACGGGCATATAAACTATGGGCAAATTATTCACATGTTTTGCGCAAGACTCTTGCGGCAAGAAGCCAAAATCAAATTTTTCTCAATTTTATAGAACACTTAGAAAAAAAAATTCATATATTTTTTTTTTAATTTTCTGGAAATTTTTTTCATCAAATTGTTAAAATCAATATACCTAACAGGCTACGTTGAGATCAAAAATCGGAAATTAAGTTGACAGTACTACGAGTCAGAACAGATATGGACTGACTATACAACCGGCCCCTAATTTTTGGAGATTCAGAGACTTCGTACGGTAGACAAATGCAGACTGTACATTTTTGAAACAAACATTAAAGAAGATCTACTTTGATCTCGCGATTCCATGAGACAAGTTTAGTACCACACCACAACGCAGCTGGTTAACCTCGGTTTTAAAAAACACGAGTCCGCTCAGCTTTTTTCAAAGATACAGGATGCCTAGAGGCTATATGGGGAAAGTTTTGATACCTTTTGTGGAAAACTCCCGGAAATTGTCTGAATTTTAGTGACTTGGGTTCTTTTTTTTTGTCTCAGCGGGCCGCATCGGCGTCGAAATGTGCCGAAAATAGGATGTTTTTTTCGACGTTTGGATAAGGCTTTTCTGTGTAACTGCCAGAAAGGTCAATTTTTTGGAATAATAAAAAGCTAAATGTGTCTTACATATCATCTTGGTTGAATTTTTTTCGAATTTTTGCCTATTGGCTGTAAATTCAACAAAAAAAATTTGGCGCGAAAATGACAATTTTTGAAAAATAAAAGTGATAATTTAAAACTTTTAATGCACGAAAAGATTCCTTGGGTATGATTTGCTGAAAACGATATTAGAAGAAATAATGATCTCGATTTTGACCCCAAGCGGATTCTAGAAAATTAAAGAGTTTTCATACAAAATTGTTGTTTTAATCTCTAAGCAACGTTAGTGTTCAAAATCAGACATAGTCTGCTAATATCGTTAACTGAAGCAATCATACCAAGAAACATATACACGCAATCTTTTGATGGCATTACATTTTCTAAGTTAATCACTTTAACTGCAAAAAATTTTCAATTTCGGCCCTTGGTTTTTGTCGATTATCAGGCAATCAGGCGAAATTTAAAAAATAGCTAACCAAGGTGATATGTAAGACACATTGAGCTTCTATATCAAAAATGACCGTCCTTGGCATTTCCACAAAAAAAGCTTAATATGGATATAAGGCCTTTTTCGTGGTCTGATATAAAGTGATATCAAAACGTCGAAAAACACCTTTTCGACCATCGACGCAAATGATAGGGCTGAGACAAAACCGAAAAAAAAGAACCAAGCCATTAGATTCTAGGCACTTCTCCGGGAGTTTCACAAAATCTCAAACTTTCCGATATACGCGGGAGTCTGAAGTGGCGTCGAAATTCGCGATCAGATCAGAAAAAATACTCATGTGTTAGTCAAACAAATGTTAAGTCGGCGTGAACGATGACGCATCAATAAATAAAAAGCCAGCAATGCGGACTCGAGATTCCATGAAAATCCTTCAAATAGCACTTACAAAAAAATTTCGAAATACATAAGTTTAAATTTTCTTAATGAAATGACTAATGAAATTTGTATCAGAATCTTAAAACCTAGAAATTCCACTAAAGCGCGCGCTGAGCTTAATCCCCCAAAATGCCGAAATAGCCTTAAAATAAAAATTTGAAATAATTTGTTTAAAATTTTCTTAAATGAAAAATAGCTATGAAATTTGTATGCATGAATTCTTAACAATTTTGAAATTTAACATGAAGCGCGCTGTACTTAAACTGATCCCTAAAAACAAAAAAAAAATAAGGTCAGAATAAAGTGCAACTTTTTTGTTTTAGCTGTAACATTTTTAATAAGTTCGGACTTCCGTTCTTTGTTACAGAGTGGTTGAAAATCCGCTGATATTCAGGTGTAATCCTCAACAATACGGAGAAATTGCAATAATATTCCTAATTTCTTAATGAATTATTTCCTAGTTTTGAATTTCAAACTTATAAATATTGACGGTAAATAGTAGCATAAAGGGGAATAAGCAAAATTCAGTACTGTATTAAATCAAGCCGATCATGTTTATAAATTTTATCCGGTCTTGGTTATCGACTCGGTAGCAATGTAAGTTGAAAACGCGGGCGTTCACAAGCACAATGCAGGTTCAGTCAAAAAAAAAAACCATTTTTCAATATCTAATATGAATGATATAATTTTTTACAATGATAACAAAAATATATTTTTTATCAATTTTTATCATAGAAACTTGAAACCAGAATGGGTTTAAATGATTTTGATTGAGTTTAGCGCTGGACGAATATTATTAATTTAAGAAATGTGTCTCTTAAGACAATTTACAAGAAGGTTTATCAGTATAGGAGAATTAGGATGATAAATCAATCATCTTCATAATTGTTTATTATTATATTATAATTTTGGATAATTCATCAGCTATTAAACTTTCGGTCCGCGCCGAATCCGACGCTGCTCACACGAATTCATCAAATATGATTTGTCACCAAACCCGCCCTTTTGGCTGTCCGGAAAAATTCGACAATCCGTTTTTTTTTTCGACGCCACTTCAGACTCACGGCGGTAAGCTCTATAAGCTTCTGTTTTTTTGAAAAAAAGCTGAGGAGGATTCGTTTTAACCGCGGTTCACCAGATGGTTGGTGGTAGTGGTACTAAACTGTCAATGGAATCGCAAGATCAAAGATAGACTTCCTTACTCATCAGTGGCCACTCGTCCACACGGGTTAATAAATATTACGTGCTAGCCAAGTCACAACAAGAGTAGCATAAAGTGCGCTACCGAGACACCTACGCATTTAAAGGGTTTAGCTAATTCTAGTATTTTGAGTTAGATTTTACAAAATTATAGAAAAGCGACGGGTTAATTATTACCTCAGAGAACGAAACTCAAACGAGACCAAGTCTGCACCGCTTTCGATTTCCCCGTCCTCTTCTCCGCCATCTCCTGCTTAGCAGGTTGTGAGCACAGTCAGGAAATCGTAGGACGCCATTTCCGCTAAGGGCGACGCCGTTGGAAATAAATTGGATTTCATTTTTCCTCCGGAACACCTGTGCAGTTCTTTTATCGCTTTCAAAGCCGGTTTTCATTTCTTAAAATAAAACCTTACTTGAAAGTAAATCTACCGAAACTTTGAGCTCGAACAAGTTTAGCCTTTTACGCGGACGCACCGGCAAATACCGGAACCGGAAGCACCTGCGAATCTCTCTAGATCACACAGTGTTCCGACTCAGGTGCCAGAGTTGGGTAAAACGCAAACTACGTTTCGCCAATTGATATTATTTGATTTAGCAGGTTTAACCATCCACAAGCTGAGGCTTGCCGGTTACTATACGGGCTCAACATACATACGGGGATTAGGGTCTTGGTCTGGTACGGTTTTAGTTTCGCCAAATTCCGAACAAACCTCGGGAATTCGTCAGAAAGACCTGTGAACGTTACACCACTTACGTTTGTATGTTTCAAAAATGTCGCAGTCTGTATTTTCTAAACCTTACGAAGCCTCTGAAATCCCAAAAATCACTAACAACACCCCCTTAAGGGATGGTGGTTCCTACATTTTCTGGAGTTATTATGTCATAAAAATGCACCAAATCGATTGTATTCATTGAAAAAGCAAATTAACCCAAAAAAACAAAAAAAAATTTCGAAATTTTGGGATTTTTCAAATTTTTCCAAAGTATTTTTTCTACAAAGTCGATTAACTTTAAAATTGATGAAACTTTGTAATATAACTGACAGTTTGAAGACAATGAAAGAAGAGCTTCAACGTGATCCCACTTTCGATTTCATCCGACAAAAAAATCTCACTTCCGGTCTACTAAAGTGCCGAATTCTAGAGTTTTAAGCACTGTAATCAAAAATCAACTTCCTAAAATGTTTGGTTTTTATAATCTTACTTCAAAATTATAACAAATGCAAAAAAATCAAAACCTGGGAGGAGATAGGTTTACAAGAACGAAATGGTAAAATCAGCGGTTTTCAGGGATTCTAAGAATTGTGTGTGACAAAATTGAGAAAAATCAATTCCTAGAACTTTAAGTTTACTAAGTCCTATGTCTGTGGTGAATATGAAAGCTTTTAATTAAAAAACCATGGACGAGATAGGTTTTGAAATATGGAAAGTTGCCGTGTTAAAACATGATCCAAGGAGTGTAAGGGCAAAAAAATATTTTTCGTCATGCTTATTTTTGAGATCAAGGTGAGATCTACAATCTTGTATGTTCAGACTACCGAGATATTATCCTTTTTTGCGCATGATCACCTTGAATATGTCAATAGAACCACCATCCCAGGGTACCCTCGTGGGAAAACACGATTTTGTATTTTTTGAGAGCTAAATCTTAAGACTACACATTGAAGAACCCAATAGTGAAATACAATGTAATAATTGAAAGTAAATCTGACATCCTGAAATTATAAATAAAGATCACTGAATCATCAACCAATCAGGAACGAGCTTCAAAATAGGGTCATATTTGTTGCAAAAATCCTTTTTCTACGTGAGTTTTAAAGGTGGGAAATTTTTTTTAGCTTTTATTAACAAAAAAATATGTACGCAGGTCTGTCACTATCGAATTCAAAAATTTGAAATAAATTCGCTTCAAAGATAGCGTAAAAACGTTTTTTTTGAGCTAATTTTGAGGGTCTCGCGCCAAAAGCCTATTCTCTCTGGATTTTTTAGTGACACATTTCAAACCTGTATCAATCAAAAGACAGTTAGTTCGGGAGAGCTGTTACTACCGAAACACTAATTTCAATGATTTTTTCTCTTCCAAAACTTTACTTCTAATTCCTGAAAATCCATAAATTTTGATCGAAACTCCTCAAAATCAAGACAATATATTTTCACAATGATTAAAAAGTACTTTCCTGACGCTGTATTGGATGAAAAATACAACCAGCTTATTCAAATTATCGCATAGGTTTTAAGAAAAAACTTTAACAATAAAATTCAGATTTGTTTGTTTGAGCCTCAATTCATGAGGGTACCTAAGGGAGTGGGTGTTTGCTGATTGAGCCTCTTCCAAGCATTTCCCGCCAAACTAAGCAAAGATAATATTCCAAAAACATTTTTAACTAACAGAACCAACCTCGCGGTAATTTTGAACTTAACAATAATCTGATACAATCCCACCTACGCGACACCCTACGCTTTTAAAGGCTTCTTAAAAGACACGCAGTTCGTACATACTCTTTCAATTTTCATCATTTTTTGTCTGAGGCTCAGCGGAAAAAGCCTAAACAAATAAAGCAAAATTGCCTTTGTTTTAAATTTGCTTTCGGCGGACAAAAACGCAAAAATACTAAAAACTAAAATTTGGAAATGATCAGTTTGGGAGGCTCAGGCAAAAAGTATCTCCTCCACCAGTTTGAGAGATATAGTTTTGACTTATACTGCATCTGAAAGCACAGGACTTGTTTTAAAATGCATTAGAGAGTTTTCTTGAAATTTTGCTTCGGCGTCTCTTGGGGCCATGTCAACTTTTCATTTTTAGCCAAATTGATTGAAATGGTCAGTTTGGAGGCTCAGGCAAAACGTATCTCTCCACCAGTTTGAGAGATATAGTTTTGGCTCATACTGCATCTGAAAGCACAAGCCTTGTTTTGACAACCATTAGAGAGTTTTTTCAATTTTGATCGGCGTCTCGTCTGCTTGGGTCATGCAACTTTAATTTTTGAGCCTAAAATTGTTGACAAATTAGAAAACCAGTAAAATGCTTCAAAATAATTTTTCCGTAAATACAAACAGTTTTAGATTTTGGTGCAATTTTAACTCGGTAGCGTCAAAAGAAAACAATTTATAGCGCACTTTCAATTTAAATCATGAAATAAATCATAATTTTCGTTTTGATTTCAGCTTTTTGGCCGCCAAAAAGCCAAATCCGAGTGAAAGACAATTTTGCATATTTGTTAGGCTTCTCCGGAGCCTCACACAAAAAATAGTAACAAATGATGAAAAATGTGAAGGAGTAGGTACGAACTGCGTGTCTTTTTAAAGAGCTTTTAAAAGCGTAGGTGTTCGGCGTAAATGGGATTGTATCAGATTACTGTTAAGTTCAAAATTACCGGCGAAGGTTGATTAGTGTTAGTTACAAATGTTTTTGGAATATCACCTTGGCTGATGTTGGCGGGAAATGACCTTGGAAGAAGGCTCAAATCACGAGCACCCACTCACTTAAAGGGGTACTCAACGTTTTTCTTAATTCAGGTTAAGACGTAATAAATGCACTTAATAGCCTCAGGTAGGCCCACAAAATGCATTTCTGCTTTTATCATAAAAAAAAATCGAGATTCTCTCAAACAGTTATTCCGGTGTTTACTTTTAGATTTATTTTCAAGTGTTTTTTGGGAAAAAATCAATAAACCCTATTTTAGATAAAAATTCTAAAAAAAAGGTGCAAGTGAGAGTACTCCTCTGTTACTCAGTTTTGCAGTCAGTAGCGTGATAATTCGTGAGGGTGTCGGTTTCAGTAAATCGAAGTGGAAAATAGAGTATGTCCTAGAAAGCAGGTCAAAAGTGGGACGTTGTCCGGGCCGGGTTGGCACTAAAATGCAATTTTTTGTTCATTAGTAAGGCGAGCAATGAAGTTAAAAGAAAAAATTTGTCAACTAGGAAAGTTGAAGAAGACATGTTTCTACGAATAATACCAGAATTTTAAAAAGAATGTGACCGATGTGTTTTGAAGAAATTTTGTTTCAATTTGAAATTTTCACGTTTTTTCGATTCTAGAATATGAGTGATTCCGAAAATGTTGCAACCCGTGACCGTAAGCCAGAGTTTTTTTTTAGAGAATCATGAAAATTGAACTATCCGGCTTAACTATCTGCAATTTGCTTTAAACCAGAGAGCGATGAATCAAAAGAAAAGTTTCGACTAGAAATTGAGAGGACAAGTATTCTCCCCGAATGAATACCGGGTAAATTTTTAAAAGAATGTACAGACGTCGTTTTTGTGAGACAAGATCTTGACTAAAATCATAAATAATCATCATTGAAGTAAATATTACGTTGTTCTTGGTAGATAATTTCTAGAGAACAAGTCAGATCGAATTGCGCAACATTGACCCGATAACTGCAACGTAGGAGAAGACCTTAGTTTTTACAAAATTTTATCATTTTCATTGAGCCGTTTCCGAAGAAAAGGTAAAAAATAACAAAAGTTATTTAGCACCTTCGAATACTATGATGATAACAAATTCTCTAGAACCTCCCAAATTAATGTTATCAATATAAGCGCAGCGACAATCAGTCTTGTTTTGTCTCGGCTAGAAGCCGGACAAACTATTTAGAACTCAAGGGTTCTGATTGGCCGCTTAGTACTAGGACCTA